>JBCNJP010004080.1:0-21719 GCA_039602395.1 Deinandra increscens subsp. villosa
GGTGTGACAAACGATCAAGGAGGATTATCACTAACGTTTTTATTACTAATTTGTTTGTTGATAAGTGATTGTTCCAGGCATAGTTTAGGAGACGTATCTTCATGTCATGTCAAGTAATCTATAAATGGAAGGTATGTCTCATTGAGAGGTAAAAGGTCAAAATCAGCATGAAAGGTACTGTTCTTAATCGGGTTGTTTGTTTGATGAAGTGGTAAAGGGTGTTTTGGGTCCAATCTTTTTCTTAAAATTTTTACTTGATTGATTAAGTGTTTGACTTCAAATGCATTGAGGTGTGCATGACATGAAACCTAATTTTCTAAAATTTTTCAAATCAATACTTTGAAGATTAGCTTGGCCAAATGTGTGTAAAGTCATTTAATTTGTTTATGTGTTCGTGTGGTTGTTTAAAAAAAATGAAATGATGATGCTCACAAAATTGTGACATTAAAAGTCAAAAAACAAGGGGAAGAAATGTAAAGAAGATGAAAATGTCGACCCCTCAAAAATAGTGTGCTTTTCAATTTTTAATTGTTTGTGCCTTGTTTCTGAGAAGTTTAGGGGAAGTAAATTGATTGCACGGATTGGAGATGGCTGACACGCGGAAGGCGGAAGTGAAAGGTAAGCTCCACGGTGATATGCTCGGTAGGCTCGACCTAAACTTATGATCTCCAATGTAAGTGCAGTGAACTTAAAAGATATATATGTTTAGTTTCCATCCAAGGTTGCATGGTTTAAAAAACTGAGTCCCGGCAAAAATGGGTTGAGAGTGGTAATTACCTAGTATTCACTCTCTCACACGCCATGTTTATGCTATCTTGACAACACCACAGAGCAAAAGAAAATGAAAAAGAAAGGAAAAAGAAAAAGAAAATGAAAAAGAAAAGAGAATAAATAATCACTCAGATGGTCTTCTTTGCGTGCTTAGCAGCCGACCTGATCACCAACTGATGGTTAATGAAATAAGTGGTAGTCATAACGGTGTTGCATGGTTCCTCAAGTTAGGGGTTTGTGAATCCTCAATAAACTCTGAGGTTGGGTAGGTTTTGCTGTGTACGCTTGGGTGTGGGGACAATTAAACATGATGGTAATATTGTACTATATTAAACATGACGCATTCGGTTGGGATTAAACGGGTTTGAGTTTAAAGCGGACAAACATACCGGCAATCACCTGGACTAGTTGAGTAACTGAAGCTGAAAAGCGTTCCTCAGTCAGATTCATACGGTTTGATCCCTTGTAAACCTTCTCATGTTTATTTTTATCTTTCGTGTGTGAGTCGTTAAGTTCTTTTTTGGTGTGTTTTCGTCTTGGCCAGGTTGATTTGAGAAGTCAAAATGTGTTTTTCATGGGTTTTAATGCATGACAATATGCCCCCGACAGATCTTGCCAAATTTTTAGGGGAAGGAGGGAGGATAATAAGTATTATCCGAAAAGACTTCCATAATACATAGTATCTGAAGGGAACTCGAAGATAATATGTATTATCTCAGGGGAAGTCCTTAGCTGAGGGGAAGTTATCAGCTAAGGGGAAGTCATTAGAGGTCTTGGGTTCAGGGGAAGTTTTATAGAAAACCCGTAATCTATATTAGGGTTTTTGGTTAAAATAATGTTAATTTGAATCAACTGAACAAATGATAAATACCTTCTAACCCAAAGACCAGTCATCAAATGTCTGGTGGAGTATATTTTTTCAAATGTGTGTCAGACAGGTTGATGATAGAAAGATGTTGCTACTGCTCAAGTTTAAGAACCAGCCGGACAAGACTTCCATCTGAATAAGAAACTGTTCAGGGGAAGTTGTTGGTGTGACATCCGAGAATTTCAAGGTTAACTTCCGTTAGACAAACCCCGTTAGTTACGTTATAAGTGTTAACTTAGTAACTAGTGCTTAACTAGACCGAATACGTCCACGTCCTTTGGTTGATCACCGAACCCGTCCATACATGTTATGTGTTCAATGTGATTTAAATGCATGATTTAATATTATGAATAGCATGACAAATTGCAAATTCTTGATTATGTGGCAAATTGTATGATTTTGGTTTCCAGCGAAACTACCGAGCGAAATTATAGTGTCGCCCGGTAGTTAGCTAAGCTGCCTGATTTACGTGTGATCAGAGACAGTTTCGCTGACCAGCGAAACTGCCAGCGAAACTATCCCCTGATATAAAAGATCTTAATAAACCCTAGTTCTCATAATTGCCTCTTTTTCACACAAAACACACACCACTTCTCCATCTGCTCTCTCTCGAGATTTCTGGTCATTTAAGGAGATCATCAAGAGAATCATCATCTCACCTCACTCATTCGATCCTCGATCAAACCGTGAGTCACAAAAACCCTTTACATGCACCTTTTATGTGTTTTCTTTAAAAAGCATGATCAAGCCTGCATATAATCGTTAGATCTTCTGTATTTATGTTTAGGAAGGTTAGATCTGTTATAAAGTCACAAACTTTACGATTGAAATCCATCCATGTTGAAGATTCATGCAATTTAGGTCAAAATATGTTGAAAATGGGTTTTAGAGTGTTTTTGAAGATTTGATGATGTAAAACCATGTTTATGATGATTAAAATGCTCCTGTGATGTTCCTAAATGCCTATATATGCTTAGAAATGAATTACATGATGTATAGAGGCTGTTAGAAAGATTTTTGTTAGTTTTTCGGGTTTTTCTTGCGACTAGCGAAACTGTATGTTCATAGGGCGAAACTATCCAGCGAAACTGTATAGTTCCTCCGAGCGACACTGCCTAGCGAAACTATAGTTTCGCCGGGTAAACCAAACCAGACCAGCTCGAGCGAAATTACCGAGCGAAATTCCCTGAACGAAAGTTCAAACCAGTTTCGGGCGAAACTAGGCTAGCGAAACTGTGTCAACAGTTTCGGGCGAAACTAGCCTAGCGAAACTGTGTTATCGGGTACAGCCTAGCGAAAGTGCTGCCCGTGCACCTAGCGAAATTACCTAGCGAAACTGCTAGCGAAACTATGACCAGAACCCAAACTTGTGCAATTTGTTTGAATATTATGCCATGACTTACATGATTATGCTATGATGATACATGTTTGATTTCTGTAATATGTGAACCCTTGTTTATGATCAACCATCGGTGTCGTGTGTCGTTATGTCGAGTCGTAGTTCAAACGTGCTATGTTATGGGCCATAGTGACGTTAAGTTAAAGTTTAGACACAACCTAACATCTAAGACCTTAATGTGATTACTAGGTCTTCGTTAGCAAACATAAATTGGATTAACAAGTGTAGCTGAGCAACCTAAGGTGAGTTTCACAAACCCTTTACTTGTGAGCCCGTTTGGGTCACAACGAACATACTAAACGGAAAACAACGCTGACAATTTGAGGTATTGCCTAATGGGATACCTGTTATGGAAGTTGGAGTGTTTTATGGGGAACACTTGCAACTGTCCATCCTTGGGGTTTCAAATGAAATCCGGAAACCAACTATTGTGACACTTAAACCTTTTTTTTAGGATTTCAGATGAAATCCAGAACAAACATTTTAATATGACTAGTGTAGGTTAAAGTCTAAACCAAATGATATCACATGATTTCTAAGGATGCTTTAAAACTTAAAGTCCTCAACTTAGTACTGATGATCTGGAAAGCGAGGGGATGTTGGGTAGATCTACTGAGGGTTTGACAAACCCTGCTCCGCGGTACACAAATGTGTAGCCAACCGGCCGGGGGCCGAACGGAGTTCAATATCAGCCTGTTTTAGTTGTGGGTCCTGGGAGGGACACAACTGGAGGCACCAACCATCGGCTATTGCCGAACTCTGTTACGTCAGCTTTCAGCCCTAGTACGACTTCCTTAGTGCATGGAAACCGGATTAGCTACCCGCGATATCGGTTGACTGCTTTAACTTTTACATAACTAGTGCATATTCGGTAATCAAACACTTGGCAATGTTTTGCAAAACCATACTACTTATCATATGTTGATACCTACGATTATTGAGACCGGGCCAATGCATGTCATGCCCACCGTGAACTCACCAACCGTTAGGTTGACACTTGTGTGGTTTTCACTTTTGCAGATCGTTGAAGAGTATCCGCTGAAGGTTGGCATGGCACGTGAAGACTTAAATTTTATTAAACTTAACTTGGGAATTTAGATACAATGACTTGTTTATGTAAAGCACGTGGTTAGTGCTAAGACAATTATTTTTCCGCTGCGTATATTTTAGAAACTGTTTTTATTATTAATGCTTGAACTTTACTCTGGTTCATTTAGTATTTGTAACTAATGGTTGTGGTCCTGGTCTGCGTGCACCCCTTAACGGTATAAACTCCGTTAGTGGTTATTTGGGGGTGTGACAGATTGGTATCAGAGCCATAAGTTGCAGAGAACTGGAATCATTTTTGAAAACGATTTGGAAACTGCAACTTGAAACCTTAGTTACAAACGAACAACCAAATTCCCAAAACAAAATTTTTACGTGCCAACCTGGGATACTCGCTCTGCTGTGTAAGTAAATACTTCATATGTATATATACGTATAGATATATATAGACCGTGTCTAGGTAGTCTAACGGAAAGACCTTAGGAAAATTGTCACACACGAATACGAAACGCGAACGACAGTACGCGCACTACTTCTGGGGAAAGCGACAACGAAACGATGCTACACGCTACGTCCTGATTTCTGCTACGACGACTACGCCGACAGTGACTTTTATGGGGAAGCCGACTTTCGACGATAGTACTCACGACAATCTCCGACGACGCCTCAATTTTGCACAAAATTTTTCTGGACTAATAGAGGGATAACGGGGAAATTGCTAATATACATATTATGGGATATGTATAGCTTATAACTGTGACTGAACACTGTCTACTTTCACAATCCAGAAAATGTCTGGAAGAGCAGGAAGGAACAACATCAGCTTGACGCCTGCGCAATTGCAAGCGATGATCAACGAGCATGTGCAAGCCGCCGTGGCTGCCGTGCAAGCTACAATTGCCGCCCATGGTAATTGATTACGCCGGTTAAGGCACAAGGAGGTATATATATATATTTTGACCTGTTTAATTTTGAAACCCGAGTTATTAATTGCATCAGGAAACGTCCATCACTGCACATTTAAAACCTTCATGGACTGCAAGCCAATGACGTTCTCTGGCGAAGAAGGAGCGGTAGGACTCCTTAGGTGGATCGAGAAGTCCGAGAAGGTCTTCTCCATGTGTAACTGCCCGGCTGAAAACAAAGTGAAGTTTGCTACTGGTACCTTCGAGGGGGCAGCTCTGTCTTGGTGGAACGCTGAGATTCAAATGATTGGGAATGATGCGGCTAACAACATGGAATGGGGAGCATTCAAAGAACTGATTATGGAGGAATACTGTCCACGCGACCAAGTCAAGAAGCTCGAAGGAGAATTTCTGAACTCCAAGATGATTGGGTCTGAAGTCGAAGAGTACACTGCACGATACCACGAGTACACAGCACTGTGTCCGTCTATGGTCGACGCTGAGTTCAAGCGCATTGAGCGTTATCTGGAGGGTCTCGTACCCCAAATCAAGAGTCTGGTGACTGCTAGCAACCCAGTAACTGTGCAACAAGCCATCCGTTTGGCTCACAAGTTGACTGATCAGGAGGTTGAAAGAGGTACACTTCCTGCCAGAATCTCTGAGAAGACTGCCTTGAGTGGCAAAAGAAAGGCTGAAGAAGAAGCTCCAGCAATGTCTGTGAATCAATCTGGGAGATCCTCAAACTCCCAGTATCAAAACAAGCGACCTGACAACACAAGGTCCACTTTCAATTATGGCAGCAACAGTGGGAGCAACAACCGTCAAGGCGGTAATGGGAACTACAAAGGCAAGGCTCCGTTTTGCAACAAGTGTGAGAAGCACCACAGGGGTATGTGTAGCAAGGGCTTAGAGTGTGGGAGATGTGGAAAGTTGGGTCATGAAGCCAACAACTGCTGGACCAATTTGCAGAGGCTGAACAACACTGGTCAGAATCAAGGGGGAAACAACAGGGGAAATGTGAACAACCGTAACGGGCAAGGAAACAACCAGAACAACAACAACAATGGTGGAGCCCGTGGCTGTTTTGAATGTGGTGCGCAGGGCCACATGAAGAAAGATTGTCCGCGATTGCGCAGACAAGGAAATGGAAACAACGGTAATCAGGGAAACAATGATGGGAACGGAAATGGTGGAAACGGTAATGGCGGGAATGGTAGAGGTCGTGCTTTTGTGATGGGTCAAGGTGAAGCTCGCAACGATGCCAACGTGATCAACGGTAAATTTATATTGAATGGTTTCTTCGCTACTGTTTTATTTGATTCTGGTGCTGAAAGAAGTTTTATTTCCAATAAGTTTGCTAGACTAATTAAGGCTAAACCAATTGACTTAGATGCTAAGTATGTGGTAGAATTAGCGAACGGTAAACTTCATGATACGACACAAATAGTGAAGGACTGTAAGTTAGAACTAGCAGGCCACACCTTAGGAATCGACCTTATGCCCTTTCCGATTGGTAGTTTTGACGTGATAGTAGGAATGGACTGGTTATCTGAAAATCGAGCCGAAATCCTGTGTCAAGAAAAAGTGGTCCGTATTCCACTCGAAGGAGGAGAAGTGTTAACGGTTCAAGGTGAAAAGGGTGGAACAGTGACCGGAATTATTTCGTATCTCAAAGCTCAAAAGTGCCTTCGTAAAGGTCACTTCGCGATTCTTGCAAACGTCACTGACTCGACACTTCCCGAGCGCAGAATCAACGACTACCCGATAGTCCGCGACTTCCAAGATGTATTTCCTGAAGATCTGCCTGGTTTGCCTCCGTTCCGACAGGTTGAGTTTGGAATCGATCTAGCTCCTGGAGCCGCTCCGATTGCACGCGCTCCGTATCGTTTGGCTGTAAGTGAACTCAACGAACTATCTGCACAACTTCAAGAGCTACTCGACAAGGGATTTATCCGTCCAAGTTCGTCTCCGTGGGGAGCTCCGGTATTATTTGTAAAGAAGAAGGATGGAACGTTCCGAATGTGTATCGACTACCGAGAGCTTAACAAAGTTACGATCAAGAATCGATATCCACTTCCTCGAATCGACGATCTCTTCGACCAGCTACAAGGTTCGAGTTACTTCTCAAAGATTGATCTACGGTCTGGATATCACCAACTTCGCGTTCGAGATGAGGATGTCCCCAAGACTGCTTTCAGAACTCGGTATGGTCACTACGAATTCCTGGTTATGCCGTTTGGGCTAACCAATGCACCGGCCGTATTTATGGATCTGATGAATCGAGTGTGCAAGCCGTACCTCGATAAGTTTGTGATAGTTTTCATTGACGATATTTTGATCTACTCCAAGACAAAGGAAGAACACGAGGAGCATCTGCGTCTTATCTTGGAACTGCTCCGCAAGGAACAACTTTACGCTAAGTTTTCGAAGTGCGATTTTTGGATTCGCGAAGTCCAATTTCTTGGACACATTGTCGATCAGAAAGGAATTCATGTCGATCCATCTAAAGTGGAAGCTATCAAGAACTGGTCTACACCTAGAGCGCCAACCGAAATCCGACAATTTTTGGGACTTGCCGGATACTACCGAAGGTTTATTAAGGGTTTCTCGCAATTGGCTCAACCCTTAACAGCTTTAACGCACAAAGGAGTGCAATACCGATGGGGTGAAAAAGAAGAACGCGCCTTTCAAACTCTCAAAGACATGTTATGTTCTGCTCCAATTCTCTCGTTACCTGAAGGGGTTGACGACTTTGTGGTCTACTGTGATGCATCTATCCAAGGACTCGGTTGCGTGTTGATGCAACGGGACAAAGTGATTGCCTATGGGTCCAGGCAACTAAAGGATACTGAGAAGAATTATACAACGCATGATTTGGAATTGGGAGCCGTTGTTCATGCACTCAAGATTTGGAGACATTACCTATACGGAACAAAGTGCACGATATTTACCGACCACAAAAGCTTGCAGCACATCTTCGATCAGAAGGATCTTAACATGCGACAACGAAGGTGGGTCGAGTTACTGAACGATTATGATTTGGCAATCAAGTATCACCCGGGAAAAGCCAATGTTGTGGCTGACGCCTTAAGCAGAAAAGAGTATGAAAAGCCTCGAAGGGTACGAGCGCTGCAACTTACCATTCATTCGGGACTGCCGGATCGAATCCGCGATGCTCAAAGAGAAGCTCTGAAAGAAGAAAACTTCGCAGCTGAAGCACTGCGAGGGGTAGATGGAAATTCTGAAATTAAGTCCGATGGACTCCGATATTATAACGACAGAATCTGGGTTCCTCTGCTGGGAAATCTCCGTGAGCTCGTGATGGACGAGGCTCACAAGTCGAGGTATTCAGTACATCCAGGATCAGATAAGATGTACCAAGACTTAAAGAACCTGTATTGGTGGCCAAATATGAAAGCCGACATCGCGCGATATGTGGCTAAGTGTTTAACGTGCTCAAGGGTAAAGATCGAGTACCAAAAGCCTTCGGGACTACTACAACAACCAAAGATCCCAGAATGGAAATGGGAGGATATCTCCATGGATTTTGTAACGGGATTACCTCACAGATCGAATCGACCAGATGCGATTTGGGTTATCATTGATCGCTTAACCAAATCCGCACATTTCATCCCAATGAAAGAAAATGACAACATGGAAAGGCTAACGAAGCTATACATCGACCGAATTGTGGCACGTCATGGTGTGCCTAAGACTATTATCTCCGATCGAGATCCACGATTTACCTCACGATTATGGCAATCTATGCATGAAGCATTGGGGACCAGACTTGATATGAGCACAGCTTATCACCCGCAAACCGATGGTCAGACGGAAAGAACCATTCAAACATTAGAAGATATGCTCCGAGCTTGTGTTCTTGATTTCGGAAAAGACTGGGAAGCTCACCTCCCGTTGGTGGAGTTCTCCTACAACAACAGTTATCATTCAAGCATCGGTGCAGCACCTTTTGAAGCATTATATGGCAGAAAATGCAGATCGCCCGTGTGTTGGGCCGAAACAGGTGAGAAAGGACTCACTGGACCGGAAATCATCCACGATACAACTGAACGCATTATCCAAATCAGAAAGCGGATAGCCGCAGCACGCGATAGACAGAAGAGCTATGCCGACAAACGCCGTAAACCGCTGAAGTTCGAAGTGGGCGACAAAGTATTACTGAAGGTATCTCCTTGGAAAGGAGTGATACGCTTCGGAAAGCGTGGAAAACTAAATCCTCGCTATATAGGTCCGTTTGAAATCATTGGGGAAGTAGGCCCGGTAGCCTACCGATTGAAACTCCCTACAGAACTCGATGGAGTTCACAACGTGTTTCACGTGTCTAATCTCAAGAAATGCCTGGCTGAAGAAACTGAGATAATTCCCTTGGAGGAATTGGTAATCGATGAACATCTGAGATTCATCGAGCAACCGGTGGAAATCATGGGACGCGAAGAGAAAACCCTCAAGCGTAGCAAGATTCCGATCGTCAAGGTACGATGGAACTCAAAGCGTGGACCAGAATATACTTGGGAACGAGAGGATCAAATGAAGAAAAAGTATCCTCACTTGTTCGAGCAAACGTCCACAGAAACTCAAGGTACGATTTAATTTTGGGGACCAAAATTCCTTTAACAGGAGGAGGATGTGGCAACCCTAAAACTTTTGCTTTCTTTCCCCAGCGACGATAGCAACGACGACAGCTGAAACTGCGAACGCTACAACACAAGAATAATTTTCGGGACGAAAATTCCAATTACAAGGGAAGGATGTGACATCCGAGAATTTCAAGGTTAACTTCCGTTAGACAAACCCCGTTAGTTACGTTATAAGTGTTAACTTAGTAACTAGTGCTTAACTAGACCGAATACGTCCACGTCCTTTGGTTGATCACCGAACCCGTCCATACATGTTATGTGTTCAATGTGATTTAAATGCATGATTTAATATTATGAATAGCATGACAAATTGTAAATTCTTGATTATGTGGCAAATTGTATGATTTTGGTTTCCAGCGAAACTACCGAGCGAAATTATAGTGTCGCCCGGTAGTTAGCTAAGCTGCCTGATTTACGTGTGATCAGAGACAGTTTCGCTGACCAGCGAAACTGCCAGCGAAACTATCCCCTGATATAAAAGATCTTAATAAACCCTAGTTCTCATAATTGCCTCTTTTTCACACAAAACACACACCACTTCTCCATCTGCTCTCTCTCGAGATTTCTGGTCATTTAAGGAGATCATCAAGAGAATCATCATCTCACCTCACTCATTCGATCCTCGATCAAACCGTGAGTCACAAAAACCCTTTACATGCACCTTTTATGTGTTTTCTTTAAAAAGCATGATCAAGCCTGCATATAATCGTTAGATCTTCTGTATTTATGTTTAGGAAGGTTAGATCTGTTATAAAGTCACAAACTTTACGATTGAAATCCATCCATGTTGAAGATTCATGCAATTTAGGTCAAAATATGTTGAAAATGGGTTTTAGAGTGTTTTTGAAGATTTGATGATGTAAAACCATGTTTATGATGATTAAAATGCTCCTGTGATGTTCCTAAATGCCTATATATGCTTAGAAATGAATTACATGATGTATAGAGGCTGTTAGAAAGATTTTTGTTAGTTTTTCGGGTTTTTCTTGCGACTAGCGAAACTGTATGTTCATAGGGCGAAACTATCCAGCGAAACTGTATAGTTCCTCCGAGCGACACTGCCTAGCGAAACTATAGTTTCGCCGGGTAAACCAAACCAGACCAGCTCGAGCGAAATTACCGAGCGAAATTCCCTGAACGAAAGTTCAAACCAGTTTCGGGCGAAACTAGGCTAGCGAAACTGTGTCAACAGTTTCGGGCGAAACTAGCCTAGCGAAACTGTGTTATCGGGTACAGCCTAGCGAAAGTGCTGCCCGTGCACCTAGCGAAATTACCTAGCGAAACTGCTAGCGAAACTATGACCAGAACCCAAACTTGTGCAATTTGCTTGAATATTATGCCATGACTTACATGATTATGCTATGATGATACATGTTTGATTTCTGTAATATGTGAACCCTTGTTTATGATCAACCATCGGTGTCGTGTGTCGTTATGTCGAGTCGTAGTTCAAACGTGCTATGTTATGGGCCATAGTGACGTTAAGTTAAAGTTTAGACACAACCTAACATCTAAGACCTTAATGTGATTACTAGGTCTTCGTTAGCAAACATAAATTGGATTAACAAGTGTAGCTGAGCAACCTAAGGTGAGTTTCACAAACCCTTTAATTGTGAGCCCGTTTGGGTCACAACGAATACACGTAAACGGAAAACAACGCCGACAATCTTGAGGTATTGCCTAGATGGGATACCTGCTATGGAAGTTGGAGTGCTTTATGGGGAGCACTTGCAACTGTCCATCCTTGGGGTTTCAAATGAAATCCGGAACCGAACTATTGTGACACTTAAACCTTTTTTTTAGGATTTCAGATGAAATCCAGAATAAACATTTTAATATGACTAGTGTAGGTTAAAGTCTAAACCAAATGATATCACATGATTTCTAAGGATGCTTTAAAACTTAAAGTCCTCAACTTAGTACTGATGATCTGGAAAGCGAGGGGATGTTGGGTAGATCTACTGAGGGTTTGACAAACCCTGCTCCGCGGTACACAAATGTGTAGCCAACCGGCCGGGGGCCGAACGGAGTTCAATATCAGCCTGTTTTAGTTGTGGGTCCTGGGAGGGACACAACTGGAGGCACCAACCATCGGCTATTGCCGAACTCTGTTACGTCAGCTTTCAGCCCTAGTACGACTTCCTTAGTGCATGGAAACCGGATTAGCTACCCGCGATATCGGTTGACTGCTTTAACTTTTACATAACTAGTGCATATTCGGTAATCAAACACTTGGCAATGTTTTGCAAAACCATACTACTTACATATATGTTGATACATACGATTATTGAGACCGGGCCAATGCATGTCATGCCCACCGTGAACTCACCAACCGTTAGGTTGACACTTGTGTGGTTTTCACTTTTGCAGATCGTTGAAGAGTATCCGCTGAAGGTTGGCATGGCACGTGAAGACTTAAATTTTATTAAACTTAACTTGGGAATTTAGATACAATGACTTGTTTATGTAAAGCACGTGGTTAGTGCTAAGACAATTATTTTTCCGCTGCGTATATTTTAGAAACTGTTTTTATTATTAATGCTTGAACTTTACTCTGGTTCATTTAGTATTTGTAACTAATGGTTGTGGTCCTGGTCTGCGTGCACCCCTTAACGGTATAAACTCCGTTAGTGGTTATTTGGGGGTGTGACAGTTGGTGTCTTTACAAGTTTTCAAAAGCTTCAAAAGTTTTTCAAAGAAAATGCTCACAAGTTTAGGGGAAGCTAAAGATTTCAAATCAAATCTTTGAAAAAGAAAATGATACAGAGAGCAGTCAGAGATCATGAAGTTTGAAGATCAACAATCAAGTTCTCCAAAGTTAGGAGGTTTTCAAAATCTACCCTCTAATTTTTGGAGATTCAAGACAGTTACCGAAGATTCAGCAAGAACCAGTTCTTTCAAAAGAAGCAAGTCATTGAGAATCCTCCATCTCATTAACTTGTTCATTTCAAGAAGTTCGAGCTGATGTTGATCAAGAGGAAGTACCAAGTGCCTGTTATGAAACCCAATGAAGATTTCTGCGGAAAGAATCTTCATCAACGTCTTTGCCAGCCAGTCAAGAATAAGTTTTTCAAAGATCGAAGACATTTAATATCACAAGCCTAGGGAAAGATTGTAGAAGCTAGATTATGAGGCTTGTAATATTAAATATGTTGGGCTGGGCTTAGAGGGTTTCATTAGTTTAGTAGACTAGTTTGGTTATTGTATGTAGGCTAGTTTATGGTTGGGCTTGAGTTTACTATTGGGTTTATGACTCAAGAGGCCCAATAGTAAACCCATTGGGGTGCCTATATAAACCCCACTAGACCTCCTTATTTGGGGCTTGCCAGTTTACGATTCTAGTGGCTAGTTTACGATTTCTAGAGGAGCACTAGTGTTCACGATCGTAAACCCGAGAGAGAGGAGTTTACGATTACAAGTTTTGTACCCGACAAGTTCATCTTGTGTGCAAAGTTCAAGTTTTCATTGGTTTAATCATCGTAGTCTTGTGTTCTCTTCTACTTTCTTCTTGAATCAATCACTTACGAGGATTCCGCACTCGTTTGTGATTAAAATATCGTGAGTAGTTGTTGTTTCCGGACCTACAATATGCCTTCACAAAGACCGACCAAGGGGGATATATGTCATCCGCAAGGTAATATCCACGTACGTTTGTATTCTTTACCGTTGCAAACAAATGGCATTCTAGGTGCAATTCCATGCATCTCATTATTGAAAAAAGGTGACTGATTAAGAACGTTGATGTCGTTGTTGGAACCTGCGACACCAAAGAACGCATGCCAAAACCATAAATCTTGGGACGCAATTGCCTCGAGTGAAATTGATGGTTTTTTATGATCGCCACGATGATATTGTGCCCTATACTTTCTAGGACAATTTCTCCACTCCCAATGAGTACAATCGATACTACCTATCATACCCGGCATACCATGTTTTGCTAAATGGGCATTAGAGTAATACCGTGGCTAGTAGGTGAACGCAAAAATTCATCTTTATAAAGCTTAATTACGACATCACAAAAATAATGTAGGCATTCACGTGCAGTTCTTTAAGAAAAATCTAAATATTCATTATATTCGTCAGGAACGTTATCGTATGCGAGTTGACGAATAGCCACCGTGCACTTTTGTAAAGGTGGGAAACTTTCCCTATTCGTCACTTCCAAACGAGATGTGAACCACGGAAAGTTGTTTGTGATGTCGTCAACAATCTTTAAAAACAACCGTTTAGACATGCGAAATCGGTCTTTAAAAATTCCCTCATGGTAACGGGGATTTTCGGCGAAATAAAGTTCCACCAATCGTTCGTGATTGTTTTCATGATCACGAAAAATACGTCTCCTCCGTTTAGGAGCAGAAACCTCTTCTTGTTCGATGACGTTAACACATAGGTTAAGGTAATGCATCGCATCCTCGTACGAACCATCGGAGCTGCTTAACAACGAAGTGCCAATTTCGGGTGGTTGAAAAATTCATTCATCGTAAAGACTCATTTTTTAGAGAGAAAGTGGAGAAGAAAGTGGTGTATGAGGTGTGATTTATAAAAAAATGGAATGGGTATATATAGTAAATTGTTAAAAAAAATGTTAGAAAAAAAAAAGGAAGAAGCCGTTGCATTCCAACAGTAAAAAAAACGGTCACAAAGACCCGGTTTACCACAGTTTCTAGGAGCCATTGGTCCTACTCGAATTGAGCCTTGGTGGGGAACCGCGTGAGGCGGTATGGAGGACATGATGAGCCACCCGCTCCCCTTGAAGCCGCTCAAGGAAGCCACCCCCATACCGTCTCCCCTAAACATTCTATGTCTTAATACATGATTGCTTGAAAAGACTCACTCCATATATGAAGCAATACATATCTTGAAAAAGTACATATATGTACAACCACCCGGTAATACAAAAGGAAGTGTTTGAACATATCATGTACTCTTCGTGACACAACAATCCATCGTTAACTTTGAATTTATGCATTTCTGCATTGTTGCATTACAGTACATATCAATTTTATAATTATACCCATGAAATTACCACTATACAAATTTGTGATGTCAAGATAAAGCAAACTACTCAATTATTAAGTACAGTGTAACTTAACTTTTTTTAAATAGCAAGAAATTAAATAAAATCTAACCAGACACTAGAAAAGTTACAAAAAACAGTTTGGTCCCCATTCCTTCTTCATCTGTTCATAAAAAAAACTCCAAAGCCTATAATCATTGAATTTCACCAACAGTAGCTCTCCAGACCCAACCGATTAGTGTGCGAGGCACCTCCCCACTCAAGTATAAATTAAATGCAAAAGGAAAAAATTACATTTGCGCATTTATTGGGGTCTCTGTAAACCTCCAAAGAAAATATGGCTTTATTAAAGATCAAGTAGAAGAATAGAAAACTAAACAAGTGAATTCTAACATTACACCAACTATTGAACAATTGTAATTAACGAGCTTCTGAGTTTCTTCGTGACCCCCATTTCCCCCTTCCCCGGATAACAACCTACCATTGTCGAAGTGTCGAACTCACATGGAATTCTTCCACCATGTTCCCGGCGGATCTCCTTTCTCCTCCAAAAACCCCAGCCACCGCAACTGTACCCAGAACCACAACGAACCACCACCAACAACAGCAGCGATCCAAATGCAATTGTGGTGGGAATCCATCTCCAAAGCCCGATCTCGCATCCCCCATTTATCCACTTTCCTACCCGACCCAAATCTGACGACCTGAACGCAAGTGGGAAGCTTAAAAGGGACGGGAGGGGGCGACCGGCCCCTCGGTTTTTTCGTCCATGAGTATATATTTTCGCTATTTTATGTACACAAATTTATATATATTCCGTATCTCCCCCTCGGATGTATTGAGTACCGCCCCCTCTGTAGAATTTTTGAACTCCGCCCCCTCGGGGTTTTCTTTCAAGCTTTGCCATTGCCCGAACGCGATCTCATCACTTGCCGATTTCGATGCCCCACGCGCCCCCTCTTCTCCTCTCTAACCGCCTGCAACGCCGTCTCACTCTTTCTCACCTCCTCCTACACCGACTTTCGCGACACATTTTGTCACTTTTGTCCGACAAAATTACAACGGCAAAGATCATCCGAAATTGATCCGGCATGTGTACCGAAGGAGAACACCAATGCCAATTAAAAGAAAATCTCAAATCAACTTCACCGGACGAGAGACGAGAGAGGCGATTTGTAACGATAATAATTAGAGTATAGCGGAATCTTTTCGAACCTTTTCGAGCAAGACTTTGTGAGCATTATGAGTAGTTTCTATGAAGACAGGCGTATTAGCCACGGGTGTGGGGCTTCGTTCATTCATCTCGTGCCGAAATCCAAAGATCCCCAATCCTTCTCGGATTTCCGGCCCATAAGCTTGGTGGGTAGTATTTTTAAAGTCATCTCGAAGGTGTTTGCTAATTGTTTGAAAAAGGTCATTGGAGAGGTGGTGTCGGGGAACCAAATGGCTTTCATTACCGGAAGGAACATATTGGATGTATTGGATGGCCCATTGATCGTTAACGAGGTTGTTTCGTGGCTAAAGCGATCGAAGAAGAAAGGCATGCTTTTTAAAATCAACTTCCAAAAGGCTTATGACTCGGTGAATTGGGCGTTTTTGGATGAAGTTCTTTTGGCCATGGGGTTTTCGGATAGATGGAGCTTATGGGTGATAACGGTTTGTCAGACTGTCACAAATCCCCAACTAAATTGATTTTGTAGTAGTGGAAGTTAGGGTTATCGAACCTAGGGAATATGTGGAAATTGATTAATTGATTAACTACTTTTAACTAAAATTACTGATTAACCTAAAATTACCTACTTTGCCACTTAGCTGTTTTGATTTGTTGGGTGAATTAACTAATGAATTAACTAACTTTACACTAAAAACTTACTTGAACTATCCAATGAGAAAAAGCTAACCACTTTTGGATCTTGGTTGGCTACCGATCTAGGCAAAACCTAATTACTTACTAGTGACACATAGACATGCCCCCCAATTGCCTAATTGACCTAATAACCTAAGTTCCTATTGGGTGATTAGTTCCTGCCGCAAGAAAGTGCTAGATCATGTCAGGGGACCACTAAAACCCTAGGTTACTAGTTAGGTTAAACAATTTTAGCATGCGGATGTTCAACGGTTGCAAGGATTCCGGAACAACTAGCAAATAATCGATTAGGAATAGAACGATTTTACCAACCAATCACCAAAAGCAGTTAGAAGTGATTAGCCGGACATAGCTAATGAAACAGACATGATTATGAATAAAAATTGCATTAATAAATAGTATCGAATGATTGAAATCTCCAGAAAACTCCAAGACAACGTTGAAATTCATAACCCTCAGCCCTCTGGTCGCACAAGAATGAAGATATCTCTCTAATAACTTAACAAACAAGTTTTAATAGTAAACCCTAAATTTTCTTCTGTCTGCCAATTCGGGGCGTACCGCCCCAAATTGTGGAATTCTGGGCGTACCGCCCGGATTTGAAACTGCGGCTGCTTCTCTAGACTTTAGGACGTACCGCCCTGATTTCTGCTTCACTGGGCGTACCGTCCTGAATTGAATCTCAGGAACTTTTCTCGATTTTCTTCTAAGTCTTCACTCGTTCCGGTTCATTTCTCGATCCCTGTACCAGTCAGCTTCTATTCCTTCATAAACATCCAGATTTGACACGTTTAACTCCTGGTACCTCTAAACACAAAAACCGTGTAAATGTAATATAATCCAACCGTTATTATAAATAAATATGACAAAATACGAACAATAACGACGACACATTGGACTAACATCACATCCTCACACTTGACTTTTTCCGTCTCGGAAAAACTGCCATGGAATCATAATTGGGAAAATCAACTCAAAATCATTTAACATTTCAAATTATCAACCTTTTTCAATCCACATTCCAACATGTATTCATATATACTAATTGCAATTGCCAATATTTCTGTCCGACTAAACCTAACCACTGATCTTTGAGCCCCCAAGGTGTTTACATAAATTACCAATCATTTGTATTAACCTGCCAATGTGTCCCACATTCAGAAGATTCTAGCTCAATCTAATCCCGACTCATATTTGGTCAAAGTAAAGGGTAATAAAGATGAATTATTTATATTTTCCCCACCCTAATTAAACCAGATACTTATATATCCCAAGAATGATGAATTTTAATGGATGAATGAAGTTTTTGAGCATTTATTCTTCTACTATTTCTTTCCATAGTTTTTTCATTTTTCTCTCTTTTTTTTATAATTGGTTAATTTTAACTATACTTACCAACGGACATCATCAGAGGCATTCTTTCCCAAGGTCTTACCCCCGAAATCATACGTGAGTATTTTGCCCGCGAGATCCAGGACATCATCAGAGACACTCACCACGGGATACTATCCTTAGTTCGTACATGAGTATTTTGTCCCTTCACTCTAATTCATTAACCACTTTATTACCTAATATGCTCAAAAGATGGAAAGATGGGGCGCCGTTATTTTTCGGATTTGCTTTCGCAAAAAGATCATAACGTGCCAGTTTATTCTGAGGATATATAAGTTTCTAATTTAAAAAGGTCTCTGTCCTCCTAATCATCAGTTTCAATCTCACTCTAACTCCTAAAATGGGAACCCACTGGCAAACTAATTTAATTACATATTTATACACAAATAAACACCAAGGGATAATTAAGCTTTACTAAATCAGTTGGGCCTACCGACACATCACCAACTAGATATATTTTCCATACTCTCCTTTTCTACCATTTATCCCTTTCTTTATTTATTTTTATTCTGAAAATCGACTCCCAATTGTACTATCATTTTCCATGTACCGGCAATTTTCCTAAAACATATTTGACTCAAAATACTAAACTAAAAATGACTCAAAAATTAAAAATCTTTTTGGATTTTTGATGTTTTTTCTATTTTTTTTTTAAAATAAACACAACTACCTAAGAATTTAAACAACTTAAAAATAAAAATTAACTGACATCCTGTCCCCCTCCCCACACTTAAGATCGGCATTGCCCTCAATGTGATAGGAAACACGCACATGACAAATATACAGACACGAACGGTAAAAATAAAATAAAATGATAAAATAAAATGCGACAATAAATAAAAAGAACAATAATTAAAAAGAAGAATAAATAAAAAGAAACAAGTTGGAACGGACTCCCGTGATAACATCGTGAAAGCTCCTCGGAAGTCGTGCCAACACCCTCTCGTAATAGATCGTGAATTCCAGAAATCGGATGGAAGAAGTAATGTAGGAATATCACATCTCAACCATGATGCTAACAAGAAACACAAACATCATACCATATATACATACATATCAAAAGGAAATCACAACCACCCAACCGGTTACCCCGTACAGTACCCCCAATTATAATATAGTGTAATATCATACAGACCATGATCTAGTAAAAACAAAATAACCAAAAAGTACAAGGGTAAAAGAAACAAAACCGATCGGCAGTGGCAGTGAAATCAGCATCAAAACATCCTACTCCTCATCACCTCCAGCATCATCTCCACCTGCATCAACATCTCCTCCCTCAGGCATCTCATCATCACCTCTATCCTCTCCTGCATCAACTCCCTCGGGCTCCTGAAAGAACTCAGGGATAGCCATACCCTGATGGGTCATCATACAGCGCATCGCCCTCTCGATCCTCTCAAACCTCACATCCACATAATCCAGTACAGTCTCCTGAACCATATCTAATGTAACCTGATCAGCCCTCGGTGGTCTCTCTGGTATCTGCCTCAACGGCCTCTCTACCTGGTGCAAAATCCTATGCCGCCTCGCGGCCCTAGCAGCCTCATCTCCTACAACAACCCTATCTCGAACGGGCGCCCACTGCGGGGGATCAGTCATGGTAACCATCCAGGCCAACCTCATATCGCCCAGCTCGTAATGTGAAGTCTCAGCACCGATCGTCAAATGAGTCTCTAAATACCTACCCGGCTCAAATACCCCCAATCTCCTCGCTATCCTCGTCACATAGGGCCCCATACTCAAATGGACGCCCTTCCCCGATGTCCTCCTCCTAGCAAATGACGAAATCAACACCCCAGCAATGTTAAGGTCATGCCCCTCAACAATCGATCGCAAAACAACCAAATCCAGCTTCGTGCACTTCTCGATGCCAGATCGACGGCCGAGAATGGTACACGCCACTATCCTGTGGATATATCTGATCACCGGATCTCGAATCTGTGACTCGATCACACTATCCAAATACGGAACTGCCCCAATCTCGTCCCAAAACGCGGTGAGCTGCAAATCAGTAACCCCCTGTGGGTGTGCTCGGCTAAAAACCCCTCGTGGTAACTCAGCAAACTCCAGCGCCTCAACCTCCTCCTGCGTATACAACCCAGACAAGACCGCGAACTCAGGAATGCTCATATGATGAGTCTGACGGCCTAAAGCAAACGATAAGGCGTTCCCATCGCCAAACTTCCCCGGACCCACCTGGAATGTCGATAGAAACTCTACAGTAAGCTCCAAGTACTGGTGGTCATCCGGAGTCAACGCCCTCCTCCATCTCTCAGTCACTAACCCTCGAATCCTCTCAAGCTGCCCAATCTGCGCCAGCAAACCCCAGTCGATCGTACGGTGATGTAGCAGTGGCATCACTACGAACCTCCTCATCTGCCTTTCCTCGTTCGACCCGTGCTCGAACTTCAGCAATGAGTGATGCTGATGGTTCCTCCTCGCGACCGGCGGTGCTGGAATATCCGCCTCAGGTAATATCTCCGGTCCCCAGTAGCCAATGATCCTCCTCCTGAATGGAGGAACCGGAACAGCAGCATCCGGGTCTCCCCGTCTCCTCCTCTTGGGACCTCGTGTCCCAGAACTGGACCCTTGTTGGTTCGACATCCTGATTCACACAAGTTAGCACAAGAACAACAAGAATGATAATAACCGGGACTTCCTGCAATTGAGCTCCACTTTCACAACAATTTTTGGATTTTTTCGATTTTTTTAATTTTTTTTGGTTTTTTCAAATTTTTTTAAAGAAAAACAAAATTAAACTCGAAAGAAACTAAATTTAAAACTAAAAATAAAAAAATGACAAAAATTGGATTTTTGGGAAAAATTGAAAAATTCTGTGAAATATGTCCCACGGCGTACCGCCCAGAAATGGAGATATTGGGGCGGTACGCCGCCCAATTTGATATGCAGAACCCTAATTTCAATTTGGGTCGTACCGCCCAAAATGTTCATGACCTAGGCGGTACGCCGCCCAATTCGAAGCTCAAAAAAAAAATGAAATCGGTTATAACCGATCCGTCTATCCTATTCCCACACTCCGACAACCTCATTTCTCACTATAATCGATTCAAAGCCGGTTTCATTCGCAAATAAACGAGCTAAAACTAACCTAAAATTCAAAAACACTCTAAAAAAACTAAAATGAAACAAAAGGAACAAGAAAACGAAACCTGTAGGAGCTCGGAATTGGTTTATGATGGTGGTTTTGGTGCTCGGTGGCCGCAGTGTGGTGTCGCGCGGCGGTGGCAGTGGTCGGCTTCGGTAGCGGTGGTGGTCGCAAGAGAGGTGAAGGTTGGCGGTGGGTTGTGAAGAACCAACCCGCCGACTGTTTTGTATATTTTTTCTCGTCCAAACTATGGGCGTACCGCCCTAATTTGAAATGTTCTAGGCGTACCGCCCGGAATTTTAAATCAGAAAACCTTGAGACCATTTCTGGGCGTACCGCCCTGATGTTAGTCAATGTGGGCGTACCGCCTTTGCCCTTTTTTGGCAGAAAGTTTTGAAAATTTGAGACCTCAAAAATTTTCTATCTCTGGGAAAAAAACTTGTTTTGCACCACCAAGCACAATTACTGCAAAATTTTAAGTAAAACTTACCTGGAATGCAGTATTTCGCACACATTCACTCCCGAGGTTCCCGATTTCCTGAAAACACACCGAAAACGTGAAATCTACCAAACTACGAAAACACACAAAAAAAGAAAAACAAATCGCTGGGTTGTCTCCCAGTTAGCGCTAAGTTTTTAAGGTCTTCAGCCAGACCGTACTTCCCTCTCACGTTTCAGCGCTTTCA
>JBCNJP010004086.1:0-11789 GCA_039602395.1 Deinandra increscens subsp. villosa
AGATTGTTAACCGTTTTATACACGTTGTTTTGTTAATGATTAATGGAGGCATATGTATCGATTCATTGTGTCATCTATATATACCTTACATTATTTTTGTGCTGTATATATCTACTTACTGGAACGGGTTAGCTTTTACAAGTTAAGAATCTTAACCAGGTTAAGAACCTTCTAACGATGTCCAAGGCTGTGGTGGGTGGTGTTATGGAAACAGTTTTGGATGATGGTTTATGTTTTGACCAGCTTGAAGTAGGATCTTCGATGTCTATCGTTGTTATGGTTTGTCGTTCATGGGATTCTGATAATGTGCATGGGCGCTATATCAGTACCGATTATATCTTTTCTGATAGGAATGTTAGTAGATTCCTAACTCTTTGTGTTGTTTATGTTTACTGTTTTGACTGTTGCTTATCTGTTGTAGATCGTCTTGACGAAAATGTTGTCTTTGATAGGGGGACTCTATTCATGCCACTGCTCGGAGCAACGTTGCTCACTATTTTGTTGATAAGTTGAAGGAAGGTTGTTTGTATCTGTTGAAGAATTTTACTGTTGTGAAGAATCGGCCTGCGTACAGGATCCTAAAGGATAGTCAATATATGATTGAGTTGCAGGGATCTACAGTGTTTAAAAAAGTTTCTGTAGATCATGGAGGGTTTGAGCGTTATCCTTTTCAAATAGTTCAGTTTGAGGATCTGGAAGTTACTAATAACAAGTATTTTGTTGGTATGTTCCCACCTTATAACTTATTTTCTTGATTGTCTACTTATAATGTGGCTTTCTCCATGTTCTGCCACTGGTTTTACAGATTTGGTATGTTATTCTTTTGTATGTTTGTCATGCATACTTATACAATAGATGTTTATGGGGTCTCCGTGTGATTATTTTGGTCGATGATATGATCGTCATGTTTATAGTTAATGATACTTATTATGTAAGATGTGCCAATGTTTAAAGGAATTATTAAATCAGTTGTTATTACAATTGGTATTATGATTGTTACTTTCATTTCTTATTACACCCCTTTGTAATATTGGTGTTAGGATATGCATGTAATGTTGAAAACTTAGAATGCTTTGTACCTGTACAATGTTTCCTTTAGAAAGGCCTTAAGGAATTCCCATGTTTGTACAGATGTCATTGGTTATGTTACTACAGCTGATAATGTATCTACCACGTCCACGGGCAGACGGATGCTGGAGTTCAACCTGCGCAATGAACGGTATAGCATGTACATAAGTTATGTATCTACTTTACACGCCATGTATGTTGAGAATTAAATTACTTTTGCAGCGGTGGTCACATGGCAGTGACTTTGTGGGGTAAACTCAGCGAGTCTTTTATAGCGCAGAAATCGAAGAAAGCTGGTGTCTACACAGTTATACTGTCTTCAATGACTGTGAAGAATTATCTTGGTATTTTATTTAACCTTTATACCTGTCTGTCCGTTATACATGTTCCCTGTACATAATTTTTACCTCTTTCAGGCTCACTTGGTCTTTCGAGCTCCTCCGCGACTCTTATCATCGATAACAACAATATACCATTGTTGGAGTCATTCAATGCTTCACTTAGGTAGTCTCTAGGGCAGAACCTTATGCTGAAGTTTTCGTTTGTGTTACTGTTGTAACCTGACAATATGTTCATAAATGTAGGGGGGTTGATCTGCAAGCTGAGACACAGCCAGCTAGGGATGGCCCGCATGCTGTCACAACAATTGCTGAGCTCTTACAGTCGGCTCGGCAGGACAAGAAGAAGGTTTCGATGCTTTCCTATATTTGAGGCAATCTCATTCATCATTTTTATGCTATCCTGACCTCTTGCCTTTCTGGCATTTGTTTGTAACAGGCAGTGGTGTTTAGGAACAGTATTCAGATCACCGGTATCCGGACGAAGAATAGCTGGTTTAATTTTACATGTACCGGTGGACGCTGTCGCAAAGGTGTGACCCGCAAAGACGGGAGTTTCTGGTGTGAGGCGTGTGACAATGCCGTGTACTTTCCGCGGGCGAGGTACGTTCTATGGATTCTCCCTTATATTTTAAGTGGGTCCTATTGTCCTGTGCTTCATTGCATAGCTAATGATCACTTTTGGCCACGTACACACATCCATGACTGTTTTCCTTTCGCTACGATATTCTGGGTTTTCGTTTTTATAACAATGCTATATCAATGGAGATAACAGGTACAGGCTTATGGTTGATGTTAAGGACATGACAGGTAATGTTGTGGTTGTCCTTTTTGACGAAGCGGGCGAGCAGTTGGTGAAGAAGTCAGCAAAAACTCTGCTCGATGAGCAGGAGCAGGTTCGTCTTTCTCTTTTTATTTCACTGTACAATTGTACGCTTTACATTCTTTCCTGTCCTTAATTATGGTGATGGTATTCCAGTCCACAAACAGCGATGATATGGTCCTTCCCGAGGCACTCCGTTGTCTGATTGGAGGCACTTATCTGTTTGAACTTCGATCCCATACATACTACCAGTATGGTGAGTATGAGAGCTTCAATTGCGCCCAGGTTTTATTACCGGGCTCGGCAAACATTGCGTCTCCTTCGTCAGTGGATGAGATTTTGGATCCTGCCGCTGTGCCTGCTCTATCTTCACCGGTTAAAAAGGCTCCGCAGATTGGTGTTGTCACTCCAGACAAACGTGCTGAGAAGCGGTCATCCAACCTGTGAGTATTAGAACCATACTTACAGTTCCTGTACAATTCTTACCCCTGTTGCTGTACCTTATGATGTGTTGTACTGTAGTGATTGTACCGGTACCGATAGTGAAGGTGTCCCTGGTAAAGCACAACATGGATTGTCAGTGGATGTGAGAAGTGGTTCGGATGTGGGTTCCGAAGTTAATGTCGTACCGGAAAAGAGGTTGAAGAAGGTAACTGGTGGTGAAGCACATGATCCAGTGGAAGGCACGTCTCAGCTGATAATGTGAGTGGCGAGTTTACTGTTCCAGCATACCCGTACGTCACTCATGTTGACATGTAATCGCTTTTCACATGTACTGCAGGGATTCCCTTTCTGAAAAGGAGGACGATGTTGATGGCAAGGACAGAGGAGGGGATTCGGTTGCCGTAACTGTGGGGAAAAAAAGGTATGTGGCATGCAATGCTTTTTAATAATAGCTGTGATTTGTAGTCTGCCTCTTAACATAGTTAATTTTTAACGCTGTAGGCGTGCATACATTGTTGATTCGGATGATGGAGAGTGATTTGTTGGCTATCCGCCAGAGAATGCCTTCAATGTGTCAACCGCCCCTTAGAAGACATGTCTCTGGTTTATTATAACGATGTAATAGGAGTATTTGAATATCATCTATGACATTTTGAGCATATGTTTCCTTTCAGACACCTTTATAATGTTTTTGTTTGCTTTTTAGTCTCTGTCCTTTGGTTTCACACGTGCTGTAACACATGTTCCAGGGGTTGCACCTCATTTTTTAGTAAACCATGTCATACACCTCTATAGTGCTGATATTCATTGCAGCACTGTATGGGATACATTTCAGTAAGGCGTATCATACATCTTTGTAATGCTGATAGCAGAACCAAGTATAATAGAATCCCACCGAAGTTAATCGAATTTAAAGAAACTGTGTTGCAGCCACTGCTCCAAATTGAAGACAAAATTCTGTGCCAGCGAGGCTAAATTCAGGATACTTCAATCAGTAGTATAAGCTGATTTCACTTTACTAACAACTACGTTGACAAAACATTGCTTAATATATGGAATAGCTGACAATTGTGAAACCAGGGAATACGGATGTGATGACATAATGATTCAGACACCTTCTAAAGCCACGTGCCAGGGTGTGTTCATCGTAACTATCAACATATACATATGAGTGAACATAACACCAGCTAGATAACGATCCTAGGACTGGTAGTGGACTGTTTAGTGTGGTGGTCATGTGTGGTTTTGTTCACATTTCCTCTGTGTCAAGATAAAGAGTTCAATGACATCAGCCTCACATACATTCTATGCTTGGGCCATAGGTTGGCCTAAAATGGAAATATGAGCAAATTAAAGGCAAATAGTGCCGGGCTAAGTTGATAGATTTTTTTGGGCCCCAAGGAGTTGAAATTTAGACCAATGAATGAACAAATGAACGTATTGGACTGGGGCCCGACCTCTTACAAGCTTCCTTCTTTGTGTGCTGGTGCGTGGGCACTATTGTTATTTGATCATCCTAGGTTAATATGATTGTACATGATTAAGGTGCTGTTTCTGCAAATACGAGAACATTTTTACAGGATTTCTTTCTGTGACTGCTCTTCAGCCTCTTTTCAAAGTATCCTTATATAATCTGACGAACATAAAAACTGTATGGTTATTAATTTATTAATTCCTTATTGTTTACTTAATTTACTATTGCTTCAGCTTCCATATTACGCCTTTTTATATGCCATCAGCACTATTGACGTTAGAGGTACATTGTAAGCTTCTTATTATATCAGTTTCATTCACTGGTTTTCACTTAATTGTGACAGGGAGATATATAGAGAAGAAGTTTAACCTCGGCCTCTTTTTGTTGATCCAGCACATATACATTGTAGTGAGATTGTGGCTTTGTACTTCTGTAAAGAAGACGATCACCACCCAGGTTACATCTGACTGGCACTATTTTTATGATAGTCTCACACGATTAGTTAACTGTAAGCTTTCTGTAATACTATGTAACTCTGTTTTGCCATGCTGTTGTAGTAGAGTACTTGGTTGGGTCGTTCGTTCAGCTGCTATGAAGTTTGGTAAGGCACCCGCCGTTAAGAGGACCTCGCATGTCACATCTGATGGGAAAGTGCAACATTTTTGCGGTCTTCAAATAACTCCGACTGACGCACAGTCCTCGAGTTTAGATTATCTGCCTATAGTTCCACGTAACTTCTTCGATACAAACTCTAATAATGAATACTAAACGTCCTGTATAAATTAGTGGTCTTCTTTGGCTGCTGCTTACCCTTATATCTTTACTGTGTATTTTAACAGATGTAGATTTACAGGATAGTCTTGCTCATGATACTGTGTATGGTTCTTTGACGACACGGACACAACAGAGTTTAACCGATGAGGAGATTGTTCACACATACCCTGCTGATAAAGTTAAAAAGCCACCTGTTGTGAAGAAAATGGCTGCTCAGCGTAACTTGGTCCGGCCTGAGGAAAGTAGTGATGTAAGAGGGGGGAGGTATTGTGGTTTTAAAATGACACAAAGTGGTACCGAAGGCGACCTGGTAAGTTTATCATGTGGTCCAAACATCTTGGATGCTGATAAAGTTAAAAAGCCACCTGTTGTGAAGAAAATGGCTGGTCAGCGTAACTTGGTCCGGCCTGAGGAAAGTAGTGATGTAAGAGGGAGGAGGTATTGTGGTCTTAAAATGACACAAAGTGGTACCGAAGGCGACCTGGTAAGTTTATCATGTGGTCCAAACATCTTGGATTTATCGTTCAAACCGCAAATCATGGAAGGATGCCACGAAAGTGGTATTACTACAGTCCTGCGTAACGACGTAGGTCAGTTGTTTTTTCCTGTAAGCGCTTGATGATAGCTATGTTATATCTGACACCTAGGCTTGCTGTTAGACGTTTATAGTTTATTGGTACATAGTTGAACTATTTGGTTGTTTTATAACATTTATTTGTAACAGACATAAGTTTATCATGTGGTCCAAACATCTTGGATGCTGATAAAGTTAAAAAGCCACCTGTTGTGAAGAAAATGGCTGGTCAGCGTAACTTGGTCCGGCCTGAGGAAAGTAGTGATGTAAGAGGGAGGAGGTATTGTGGTCTTAAAATGACACAAAGTGGTACCGAAGGCGACCTGGTAAGTTTATCATGTGGTCCAAACATCTTGGATTTATCGTTCAAACCGCAAATCATGGAAGGATGCCACGAAAGTGGTATTACTACAGTCCTGCGTAACGACGTAGGTCAGTTGTTTTTTCCTGTAAGCGCTTGATGATAGCTATGTTATATCTGACACCTAGGCTTGCTGTTAGACGTTTATAGTTTATTGGTACATAGTTGAACTATTTGGTTGTTTTATAACATTTATTTGTAACAGACAATGAACCGCCATCATCAAGTCGCAGCCGTGGTAAAAGAGCTAAGGCAGGTTGGATACTCTATTTAATATAATGTGCATGATTTGTATTTGTGCCGGGTCTTTGTGTCATTTAAAGTGTGGACTTTTACAGCGCATACAGACCCATCATCAAGCTCGACACGCATGCCCAAAAGAAAAGCAGGTTTTGTTCCGACTGATAACCACGTTCATCCTTATATCATTGTATTCTAAGCCGTTACAATTTCTGTAACTTTATTTTTTCCGCTACTGGAATACGTTGCCGAGGTTAACTTATCCATGCAGGGAATACGTCAATATCGTCAACTAGGAAACGTAATAGCCGGACCCGGGCCATTCATACAGCAGCGTCACAGCGACACAAAAGACCAGCCTTTACTTCTGCAGGTAATCTATGTTGAACATGGCTCCATGTAAGCAGGCTAGGGTCCTTCCAGTGTAATAGCGGGATAGGTTATATACAGCTCTTTTGAATATTGTGTCGTGTATATATAAGAATGAGCCACACTACACTGGACACCATGCTATCTCAATTATGCTTGCATATTTTGTAAATTAAATGGCTTATTCTGTATTATGTAGGCGTGCCGGTCGTTTATGAGAGCCTGGGAAGCCCCATATATAAATGCAGTAATTGTAAAGCGCTGATGTGGGGTGCGGAGAAGAGTAAAACTACCGACTTGGATGGTGAAGCTAGCTTTTCATCCTGCTGTCAAGATAGGAAGGTGCTGTTGCCATCCCCATTACAGGCCCCAGAGCCACTTAGAAGCCTTCTAGACTATGATAACCGGCTAGCAGCTGGATTCAGGGAGAAAATTAGGCGCTACAACAGCATGTTTACCTACACTTCTTTTGGGGCTAAAATTGATCACTCAGTTAACGAGGGTAGGGGAGTATATACATTCCGTGTCAGTGGACAAAATTACCATCGTATTGGTTCTCTGCTTCCTGCCCAAGGTAAACAACCTACGTATGCGCAGTTATATTTTCATGACACGCAAAATGAGGTATCAAATCGTATAAATGCTTTGTCACGGGATGATAGTGATCATGGCAGTATAGATGAGGCCATAGTATCCAAACTGGTTGACATGTTCAACACTTACAGTGCTGTTGCTAAAACATTTCGAATGGCCCGGGATTGGTGTGCTGCAGATGGAAACCGTGACTGCCGTATTCGATTGTTAGGCCGTGGCACGGAGAACCGTCAATATAATGCACCAACTGCATCAGAGATCGCAGTGTTAGTAACAGGGGATTTCGGTGAAAGTGATGGGCTGAGAGACATAGTAATCAGCACTAATGACGGTAATCTAAAGAGAATATCAGAGTTGAACCAGCTTTATATGGCATTACAATATCCCATATTATTCCCTTATGGTGAGACAGGTTTCCATGAGCACATACGGTATGCTTTCAACTCAGGGAAGAGAAGTACGAAACGTCAAAATGTTACAATGAGAGAGTATTACTGTTATATGATCCACCAACGTGAGGATGAAACCAGTACTCTGTTGCGGGGTGGACGGCTGTTCCAGCAGTATTTGGTTGATGCTTACACAGCTATTGAAGAGCAAAGACTGAAGTGGGTACGTAATAACCAAAAAGACTTGCGTGTTGAGCTCTACAACAATCTATGTGATGCTGTTACACGGGGGGACACAAGGGCGGACGCAGTCGGTCAGCGCATTGTATTACCTTCAACCTTCACAGGAAGCCCGCGATATATGGTGCAGAACTATCAGGATGCTATGGCTCTATGCCGGACATACGGCAATCCTGATCTGTTTATAACCTTCACTGCAAATCCAAACTGGCCAGAAATAGATGAAATGCTCGCTTTGACCCCCGGCCAACAGTCTTATGAGCGGCCAGAAACTGTCTCGCGTGTTTTCAAAATGAAGCTACATTCCCTGATTCATGACATCATGACGAAATACATATTTGGCAAGACATTGGCAGGTAATGTTGTACATGACACCCCGTTGTAAAATACTCTCTCTACATTTATTTAACCCTCCGATGTTGAGCCATTGTTATTTTCGGTATTTCGAGACATCTTTCTGTATCGATATTGTTTTGTCTGTTGACTACTTTGACAGGTGTTTATACGATTGAGTTCCAGAAACGCGGTCTCCCACATGCACACATACTTATCTGGCTTGACGCCGCGTCAAAATGTACAACTCCCAGCTCAATAGATGATATTATATCCGCTGAACTACCATTGGAGGGTGATGATCCCGAAGCATTTAGGGTTGTCACGAAGCATATGTTGCATGGGCCCTGTGGGCCCAACGGAAGGAATGCCCCCTGCATGGTCGATGGAAACTGCTCAAAGCATTATCCCAGATCATATTATGACGAAACAACTATTGATGGTGATGGATATCCTGTTTACCGAAGGCGAAGAAACAATAGGTATGCGGTTAAAGGGAGAAATCGTTTTGACAATAGCCATGTAGTGCCCTATAATCGTTATTTATTACTAAAATACGAATCGCACATCAATGTAGAATGGTGTAATAGGTCACGAGCAATCAAGTACTTATTTAAGTACCTGAACAAGGGCCCAGATAGAACTACAATGGTCATCCATGACAACATCACTGTCGATGGAGAGACAAAGCGTGAAAAGATTATTAACATTGATGAGATAAAGAATTATCTAGACTGTCGTTATTTATCTGCATGCGAAGCCGTGTGGCGTATGCTCGCGTTTGACATACACTACTCTTATCCTTCGGTAATGAAGTTAAACTATCACCTCCCGGACCAAAATGTGGTTATGCTTCGAGACTCGGACAACATAGCAGCTGCGGTTAACCGGCCAGGGATTAAGGAAACCATGTTTACGGAATGGTTTGAGCTGAATAAGGCTGACGCAAGGGCGAGGGAACTTACATATGCAGAGCTACCAGGAAAGTATGTATGGCATGCCAACGAAAAGAGATGGGCACGTCGATCATGTAGGACCTGTGTAGGCCGAATTGTGTACTGTAACCCTGCTGCTGGACCCCGTTACTATCTAAGGATGCTTTTGGGTATCGTGAAAGGGGCAACGTCTTTTAACGATATTAAGACTTTTGAAGGAAAGGTATATACTACTTTTAAAGAAGCGTGCTACGCTCGCGGGCTCCTTAGTGATGACAATGAATGGACAGAGGCAATATCAGAAGCACAGGTGTGGGCAACTGGCAACCAGCTTCGTACACTTTTCGTAACAATATTATTGTTTTGCGAAGTCAGCAGTCCATTGAAATTGTGGGAACAGAATTGGGAAGCCCTCTGTGATGATATAGAACACAAGAAACGGCGAGAACTGCGGTTTCCAAAGTGGGAACTCAAAGAGCACCAGAAGAAAAATTATTGCCTTCTTGAAATGGAAGAACTCCTTCAACGAAACGGAAGGTCCTTAAATGACTTTGAGGGCTTCCCGAAACCTGATCCGACTCTCCTTGGTAATGATGAGAATCGCCTTATACGAGAAGAGCTATCATACAATATAGCACTTGAAAAGGTGATGCATGAAAATCTTTATAGTAACCTGAACGCAGAACAGGGTTTAATATATAAAGACGTAATAAAATCCGTACAGCAAGAACAAGGTAAATTCTTCTTTGTTTATGGGCCAGGAGGAACAGGTAAAACATTTTTATATAGAGCAATTCTGTCACGCCTTAGATCCGAAGAAATGATAGCTCTCGCTGTTGCGTCTTCAGGTATAGTAATATCATTCTATTATGCCACCAGTATTAGCTGTACACAAAACACCATCTATCAAAATACTTACACGCAAAAGTTGCAAGTTTTCATACATTGTAGTCATACGCACAATTAATAAACCAGTACAGGTTGCTTAAAATAAGTACTTTCTTAATGTATTTTACGCAGTTAGCTGTGATACTTATAGATAAAAACCTTCTGTTATTATCAATCTTATATAGGTAGAAGAGTAAATTAATAACCCCGTTATCTAATTAGCTCTGCTGCTCTTAATCTGATGAGACACAGGTATTGCATCTTTACTTTTGCCTGGTGGAAGAACTGCTCATAGTCGCTTTGTAATACCCCTTGAAGTTTTGGAGAATAGCACGTGTGGCATAAAACAAAATACCATACTTGCTCAGCTGGTACAGCAAGCTCGCTTAATAATATGGGATGAAGCTCCTATGACCAAAAAACATGCGTTTGAAGCGCTAGATAGAACCCTACGAGATATATTGAGTCTCAAACATCCAGCCAATAGAGACCGTGTTTTCGGAGGATTAACTGTGTTGCTGGGAGGTGACTTCAGGCAGATTCTGCCTGTTATTCCTAAAGGAAAACGAGTGGAGATTGTGCAGTCTTCCATTAACAGATCGACTTTATGGAACTCCTGCCAGGTTTATAGGCTTACACAAAGTATGCGGGTGACTGAATATACGAAAACAGGTGAGGTGGACCTTACAAAGCAGGCCTTTAATAAATGGGTTCTCGATGTTGGAGATGGTGTTGTTCCAGCAGAGATGAAGGAGGGAGAACATGAACCGACATGGATAAAGATCCCAGATCAGTTTATTGTGACATATACTTCGTGTCCTATTGAACAGATAATAATGACAACCTTCCCTGGTTTCTTAAACCGACAGGATGATGAAGACTACCTACGTGAGAGGGCGATTTTGACACCTAGGAATGACGACGCAGCTCAGATAAATGACTGCATGTTCCATAAACTTGACCGCCCAGCGAGGACGTACCGCAGCTCTGATGAGATCTGCAAGGCCTCTACAGACATCCTAGAGCAAAATGACCTTTACCCAACAGAATTTCTAAATGCTTTAAACTTTCCTGGGATGCCTCCACATATTCTAAATCTGAAAGAAGGCCTTCCTGTTATGCTTCTGAGAAACGTCAATCCAGCAGAAGGCTTATGTAACGGCACCCGCCTACTTATCACCAATCTTGCGAAATTTGTTATCAAAGCCAGGATTATAACAGGTTCGAAAATAGGGAACAACACATTTATACCAAGGATCGCACTGACATCCACTAAATCAAAGTGGCCATTTATTTTGAAGCGACGCCAGTTCCCGCTAAGACCATGCTATGCAATGACAATAAACAAAAGCCAGGGCCAATCATTAAAGTTTGTTGGACTGTATTTGCCGCGACCTGTCTTCAGTCATGGACAGCTGTATGTCGCCCTGTCTCGAGTAACAACTCCAGACGGATTAAAAATAGTTATGGTCGAAGATGGTGACGTAGCCCTGGCGCAGCATACGCGAAATATTGTTTACAAGGAGGTGTTTAAGAACCTTGATGAAGTCGGCTCTACAAGTCCAGTTATGTCACCAACCGTTATTTATACATAGCTACATGGTTTGTCCTTAGCAACCTTGATCACCTCAACTGTAACTCTCTTCACTTTTACGTTGTCATGTTTTGTGAGATTATTATGCTACGGAAACATCTTTCATGTCACGATTCACTATATCCTAATCAGAAGGAAACCTTCTCAAATTGTTTTGATTAATTCGAGATGTATATAATAAATTTTTTACATTTTCCCTACCCTTATCGAAAGAAATGAAGTGTCAATTTATATTGGTTTAATTAAATTACAGCTTTAATTGTTAGAGGTTTATTATATTTTTTTCTTAACCTTCTACATGGTAACAAATATATAATAATGAATGTTGGGAAAAGTTAATCAATAAAATGT
>JBCNJP010004087.1:32500-118039 GCA_039602395.1 Deinandra increscens subsp. villosa
ATTTGTTTTAGTCATTTATGCCATAATTTACATATGTAACATTCTAGTCATTTAGTACATGAATTTATCATAAGTATTAACATGTGGCAAATTCATTTGTTATTATAATATATTTCATGATTAGATCAACTAACACACTTGTGTTAGGACATAAATATAAAACAATCAACTAACACTTTCATATTAGGACCTTTTAAGTAAATTAACAATCAACTAACACATTGGTGTTAGGACAATAATTAGATAAGTATCAACTACATCTTCATGTTAGGACATAAACATAAAGGAATCAACTAACATTTTCATGTTAGGACAAGTAAATATAAACATAATTAGATTTGTTAGTTAACATTTATGATTTTTATTTATATGAAGAGGCTTGAGTTTTGTTTAAAACAACTAACTATGAAATCAAGATTTCATAAATACAAGATTCATGGTGCACACTTGTTACTTTCATTTTGATTTCACAAATGTGTTTCACCACACCCTTTGGCTATTTTAAGTCTCAAAGACACCAAAAAGAGTGCTTGATCTTGGAAGAAGGGAGGTTAAGAAGAGAGTTTTTGTTAGTTGATCAAACAAAACACAAACATTCTTAGTTACTTGGTTGGTTGTTGTCAAGACTTGAGGGTTTCATGGGGTGGAAAATATGTAAGAAAATGTGAGTTAGAAGACTCACAAGAAACAAGAAGAAAATCGGTGGAGGTGGCGGTGGTCCGGCGGCAGGGCGGTAGGCGTGGCTGGCGGGGTGGTGGGTCTCGGCCGAAAGAGAGGAGAGGGAGAGGGTGAGGTAGTTTGCTTGTTGGGTGTGGGGGAACCAAAGGGGGGTTGTCTCCTCTTTTTATAACCAAGATTAAGCCTATTAACCATTGGTTAATTGTGAGTTGTCAATCTCTCAAGCCTCCTAACTCAATTCATGTGTAGGTGATTAATTTTTATAAATTTCATAAAAGATTAGGAGCTTTTATAAAATATGGAAGAGTTAGGTGTTTATAAAAATCACAACTTTTTAAAATAAAAACCAAGTGTAATTAAACTAGTAATGTGATGGTTTTTAAATTAATTATTTGGGCCAAAGTTTATAAAAATTAGTGGGTTAATTTTTATAAAAACTAGTGTGCTAAAATGGTTGGGTTAAATGGTTATAAAAATTTGTGGGCCAAAACAACTTATTTAAATTGTTTGGATGTGGGCCGAAGCCCACAAGGCGTGGAAAGGGAAACGGGCCGATGCCAAGTTGAGTGCTGGGTCGGGTCCTCGGGTTGGGCTTTCGAATGGGCCGCAAGGGGAAAGGGATCGGGCCGGGTTCTCGGGTTGGGCCGCGAGGCGCCGGGTTCGGCCCAAGGCCATCCGGGCCACGGGTCGAGTTCCGGTTCAGGTTGGTGACTCGGTTAATCGAGTCGAGTCATCGGTTTAAGTTTCGGGCTCATCCGAGTCGTTTTGGGTTTATTGGGCCTAACCGGGCCCAACCGGTGAGGCGGGATACTAGTTTGGTTAAGTCTTGACAACGTAGCATTTGGATCACATTTTAAGTTCTTAAAATGTTTTAACAGTTTATATTGGTTTTGATAAAATATAAAATATCAAATGTTATATTTAATTTCTTATTGTTAAAATTCCAAAATTAAAATATGAAAACTTTCATATTTCACGGGTATACAAACGTGGGATTTAAATCAGTTAATCATTTAGCTAAACACAGTTAATCATGTAGTTAAAATAGTAGATCACACAGTTAACATTTAGTAATATTTAACCAAAAAGTCAACGGAGAGAGGTTTGACATGATTTTGGCGAGGTGTCACAGTGTGTCAAATCAATTTTCAAAACATACAACTTTTTTCCTAAAGAGGTACTCATTATCCTATTTTGACACTGTCAACCTTACCATTTCTCATAAGATGGGAACCCACAAGATATACTGATTTACTTAATTATATTTCTTGTTTTATACACTATCAGGATATTTAAGCTTTTCAAATTCGGTTGGACCTACCCTTGATGGCTGGAAACCGCAACTTAACAACTTCATTTTACCAACACATCACAAGTTAAATGATAGTAAAGTCAATTCCCAATTTCCTGTCGTTTTCCATATAACTGTATATTAAATCAGGAACATTTTTAATTTTTCAAAGTTCTTTTTAAATAAAATAAATAAACACAGCAAATAAAACAAAAAACAAGCACAAAACTTACACACACAGGAGTTTTTAACATTTATCAAGTTTTAGTTTTTAAGATTAGGCAAGTAAACCCCATTCGCACACTTAAACCGAATATTGTCCATTATGTTCGAATAAACCAAACACTAACGATAAAATAAACAAGTAATAATAAATGGAGAGTGAAAAACTGAAACTCCCGTGAACAATGCAGCAAATGATCATCAATTAAGCTCCTCAATTACCTGCAATCCTGAAGGAAGTGAATCGAGACACTTGATTTAAACCCTATCTCTACACCCAATTTACTAGCAAGCTGGAACGGACCTAAGAGCAACAAGAAGCTACCGACATATCACAAAAATAAAAATAAATTATAAGAAGAAAAATCAAAAGTAATTCAAATACCCAGGTTGCCTCCTAGTAAGCGCTAAGTTACAGAAAAGTCTTCAGCGGGAGTTGCTCCTGAAACGTCAATCAGGAGGTGTTGGTACATGAACCTTGTGTGACCGTTACTGTTCGAATTGTCAAAACATACTGAGTTGAGTGGGACACTAACTGGGGCACGAACTGACCCGAAGTGGCAGTTCGTGCGCATCCGAAGTGGCACCCGAAGTCCTAGTTCGGGTGAGTTCGGAGCATTTCAGATGAAGCCTAGTTCGGACAGAATTACACAAGTATAAATAGTTTTGTCTTTGTAATTCATTGTAAGTTTATGTCGAGAGTCTGTCCAGATCTATGTGTTGATAGATGAGGTTCTGTTCAACCTCCCCCAGCCCTTAATCGTTGTATACTCCTTCGGTTTATATAATCATTCAACACAATTTATGACAAAACTCCCGTCTCAATGTATTCAACCATAGAATCGATCCGTTTCATGCAATTTCAGGAGGCTTCTCCTTTATCTTCTTCTCATCCATTCTCCTCATAGCTCCCCTTCTACAATTAGCTAGGAAGAAACCAACTGTAGAACTCTCGCAGCCCCAAAAATATGCAATCGAATCGGCTCACCAACTTCTGAGTTTCCCAGGAGCAAACTCTAAGATAATCATATACTATAGAAGTTGGTTATCCCTGCATAATGAAACGATTGAGCAAGATGGGAATGGCAATTTCCAATCCTTCTACACATCATGATCATCTTGTGTCCTTGCTCCTGGTCTTCTGCCAACTCGTCCAATCTATCATACCTCAACACGTACTAAATAGAGATTGAGTACGTTTTGTGTATCAGCTTCTGAAACTCAAGGTGTAGTGTCAGAAGACCCATTCACTAACCTCTCCATGGTTTTCCTCGTAGATCTTTTCCTCGATCCCCACACTGAGCTCTTGATATAGCAGATTGTCATAAAGCTTTAAATTACCAAGTGGGTTAAAATCTTCATCATCAGTAGCTGGTAGGTCCGCTTGAATGGACTGGGTCATGGTCGGGTGTGGCCCCATTGAGTTAGGTTCGTGTCTAAGCGGATTGTCCCAAGCCAGAATTACACAACCAGACGGGCTGCTCTCATTCAGTTGATATAATCTAAGTTTGAGCACAATTATGCTCATTTCTCACACTTAGCTTTGAAGCAAAATACTCTCTCAAGTTCTTGATGTTCCAGAAGGTGTTCTTGAGGTCTAGAAGCACATTTTCTTGAAGATTCAAGCCAGTGAGGCTTAGGTAAGGTTCTAAACATCATTAATTCATGTGTATTGTGTTTGTTAAGTTAAATGGCTCCACCTCAGTCGAGTTTTGGTGTTTACAGAAGCTTGCATGGAAGATCTAAACTGACAGATAATGATCTTGGCTACTAACTGAGGTAGACTTCATTGATTCTTAGCATAAAACCCATTTTTGAGATAATAGTGGTGATTATAAGTGATAATCATGTTTGGATGATGCATGCATGCTGAGTTTAGAGCTTTAGATGATCTGTGAGTTTGTGATCAGAAGCTAGCAAGGCCATATTTCAGATTGTATAAGTTACTGAGCTTAAAGTACAACTTTTTTATGCATACATGATTAGGGTTTCCATTTTTGAAAAGGTTCTGGGTAAAATTTGGTTGACCAAAATTTTCTCAATGAATGTAATGTTGTTAAAATGGACTAGAAATATGTAGTGGTTAGAACCCGATATTTTATGAGCTTCAAAACTGAAAAATGGACAAATTTCGTTAAACGACAAAATAGTCGAAGCGGACCGTCCGCTCTGGTTAGATACCATACGGTCCACTTGCGGTGCAATGTCAGAAATCGTTTGAACGGTCAAAGCGGACTGTTTGCCTCGGATTAATGGTTGTTTACGTGCGAGCGGTGAATAAAAAAATATGATAATTATGGGTCAAATAGCACCACTATTGTTCAAGTTTTAAATTTATAAAACATGATAACAAGCAATCACCATACACCACACGTTAGGGTAAATGCACCCATTGTTAATGTAATATAGTGATGGTAAGATACCGATGTCGTCCAAGGACACACGTGTGAGAGCTGATGATACTAAACCTTCATTAACATCAAACTAAAATGAAGAGTGAGTTTTAATTAATTTCAATCAAAGATAATATCACTTGGGAGGATTCACAATTAGTGAGATAAGTAACCATTTTATCCATCAACTTTTCCAAAAGATTGTTATACTAAGGTAGAAAGGGCCACTTCTTAACGTAGCCCAATCATACGTTCCCCCCGTTGTTCACGAGCAGGGATGACTCCCAAGAGGAACGTTTTGATAAGTAACAGATATAGTGTGTAACCAATGCCATTTTGTCGTAGGACCTTACGGTCAAAGTATCATTACGCTCGGATACGTTGTCATGAACCAGCAAAGGAACAACCCACGCACCAAATTATTTTATTGAGTAAAAACCTTTATAAGGATTTAGGGTTCGTTTCATCCCCCGTACCGCTCTTGCGTGTACACGATCGGTCGTAACCAAAACGAAGTATATAAACGCACTGCTCTCGTGTGTACGAAGTGGCAAAATATTACTAACCCATAATCCTAAACCATTACCTCTAAACCGCTCTCGCATGAACAAAGTGTTACTTACATAAACATAAAAACACGAATGCATCAGTTTCCATGGGTTTGAGGTTTCATCTTTATATGTTGCCACAACCCCTAGTCAGGTGTAGCTCACCGACTAATGCGCTTTGAGGGCACAAATGTTCCATGATACACAAGGTAAGTTTTGTCATTAAAGACCAATAATAAACTTTTAATATAAAAGGATTTTCTCAAAGTCACTGTTACACACCTTAATATTGGTTTATAAATTCATGTTACTAACCCACTAATGGTTTGTTTCCCCCAAGTGAGTGTAAAGTTTAGCCACTAATGGATTTAATGATTCGCATAAAATAAGGTGAGAAGTTCATAGACAAATCTAAACAAATTCTATTTAAGTTGAATGCTTACAATCTTGATTTGAAAACAACCAAAGCTTGAAAACAATGGCTCAAACTTTAAATCAAAGCTAAATACTACAAGAGAAGAGAAAAATTGAGCAATTGATGAAATGGGAGGAGGCTGGTATTTATAGGCACAAATTGTACGAAAGGCACGTGGCGTGCTAAGGTTGGGCTCAGTTCGTGCCTTGCAACGAATCAACAAGAATCTTGTTATGGCTTGGCACAGGTCGTGCTAGTCAGGGTACGGGTTGTGCCTATCAACATGGCATGGTTCGTATCAGTCAGGGCACGGACCGTGCTTCTCAGGTAGCAAAGTCAACTTGTCTTGTCCTTTATGCAGCATGGCAGGGGTCGTGCCTAGGGTGGGCACGGGTCATGTCATAGGTGAAATATCATGAAGTTCTCATTTATTTTTCTTCAATTTTCAACATTATTGACTTATTTTACAATTTTGGCCAAGATTAAACTGAAAAACTACAAATGAAACTAGGGGTGTGCATTGGGACGGAGCCCGGCCCGACCTGGCCCGAACCCGATCCCGCCGAATTGTCCCTAAACAGTCCCGAGTCCCGACCCAGGAATTAAATTTCGGGTCGGGTAATTTCATGGGAATCCGGTCCGGTTTATTGGGACGTCCCAAGTGTCCCGAATTTTTATTAGCCCAAAAAAGGCCCAGATATTTTGTCAGAAATTAGCCCAAAAAAAAGGCAAAGATCTAAACACAAGCAGTATCTCCAAGTTTGACATGATGATCGCATATAGAAAAAAAATCGAACCATGATTAGGGTACGTATCTAGATGATGAAAATCGAACCATACTAATTACTAACCTCTTGTGGCTGCGATCTCGATTTGGAAGACATGATGATCCCTGATTTCGATTTGGAAGACTGGAAGTCTGGAAATCTCTTGTGGTTTACTTAGAGTAAAACCCTAGAAACGTAAAACTGAAGCGACGTTCACTTCCGATCGTATATATGATATATCACCTAGGAACTTGGAGACCTATTTTATTTAATTAAGTAATTAACTATTAAAATTCGGGATTCACGGGACAGTATATATTTTTGTGGGTCGTACCTGTCCCGATCCGAGTCCCATGAATGTTAAAATCTAATACCCGAGTACCGACCCGTCAATTTAAATCCGGGACGGGACGATCCGGTTCGGTTCAGGTTGTCGGGATTCGCGGGACATTCCCGGTTTCTGCACACCCCTAAATGAAACAATATTAAACTATGTGATGAATAATTAATCAGATTTAACCCAAAATGTGAGGAATATTTGCTATAAAAATATTTATAAGTTAATGCACATCAATTTTTTTCAGACGATCCACATCAACCCTAGACCAGAAAGGGAATTTTGGTCAAATTGTATACCACTTAGATCATTTAAGGGTCCATGAGTTAGGGGTTTGGGACTATTATACTCAGTTCAGGGCAAATATATGTGTATAAAACCAGAGATTTTCTGTGTGTGGTGAAAATAGTCAAATCTAGTTGATTCGAGTAATGGGGATGTCATCTGCCGTTGTAAGTCTAGTAGTGAAGTGTAGTATTAGAATCTTTGATTAAATGTACATGTGATATATATATATATATATATATATATATATATAGGGTAATTCCTGTGAAAACAACTTTTATTACGAAAACACGAAAACAAATATTAAAACCTCTACAACTTTTACATACCATTAATATTTATTTAAAAAATTTGCACCAAAATCCTTAAAATTATGTTATCTTTAGTTCTGGAATTTTTTTTAAAAAATAATCACTTTTTATATTTTTTTTATTATTGCACATATGCAATAATTTTTTAAATTATTATTCCACATATGCAATAATATGAAAACATTTATAACTTTTTCATATGCTAAAAAACTTTTATAAAAAATTGCACCATAAATTTTATAATTCTGTTATCTTTAAGTCTAGAGAAAATTAAAATAAAAAATTATTGCATATGTGCAATAATATTAAAACCTCTATAACTTTTTTATACCTTAATATTTTTTATAAAAATTGCATCATAAATCTTATAATTCTGTTATCTATAATTTCGGAAAAAAATTATAAAAAAATCAGCGTTTTTTTTAATATTGCACATGTGTAATATAATTAATAAGTATTATTGCACATGTGGAATAATAAAAAAATCATGAAATTTTTAAATGTTTAATTTTTTTCCCAGTATTAAAGGTGACATAATTTTAAGACTGTTGGTCCAAATTTTAAAAAAAATATTAACGTATGAGGAAGTTATAGAGGATTTAATATTTGTATTCGTGTTTTCGCAATAACATCTTGTTTTTATTTTATCATTCCCCTATATATATATATATATATATATATATATATATATATATATATATATATATATATAGGGAGAGGATCATTTGAGAACTAATTGGGTTTGAGAACTAAAAAGAACTAATCTTAGCCACTAGTTTATATATATGGAAAACCCCCATGAATTTGAATGCTCCCCTTGAAAATTAGTGGCCCAAATTGGTTCTCAAAAGTTCTCAAAAGAAAAAGCTCTCATTTGAACCTAACCTTATATATATATATATATATATATATATATAGTTAGGTTAAATTGAGAACTATTTGATTTTGAGAACTTTTAAGAACCAATTTCAACCACTAAATAAGGGGGGGGGGGGGGGGGGGGTTGGTTTCTTTATATATAACTAGTGGCTCCGAATGATTTTCACAAAAGTTCTCAGAATCAAATGGTTCTCAAATGATGTACTATAATTAATACTTATAATGCACGTGTGCATTATTAAAAAAATCACGAAATGTCAAAAAAAATTCCAAAATTAAGAATCACGGAATTTTAAGATTTTTTGTGTAATTTTTATAAAAAAGTATATATTAACATATGAAGAAGTTATAAATGTTTTAGTATTAGTTTTTAGGTTTTGTAAAAAAAAAATAGTTTTCGCATGATTCTTACCATACTTATCTATTTATTTATATATGTCATCCTATTAATACTCAACCCTCATACACATAAATTATGATTTATGAACATACGATGTTGATTTGTTCCTATTCCAATTACTTTTGGAACCCTGATTCATCACTTGATAATGACATGTTGTGATGCACACATGGCATGCAATAACATTATAGAAATCATACGAATTTGAATAAAAGAAAGAAGAAAGAAACAATAATTTATAGGATTAGGATGGTTTGTTGTTTCAATTTGCTTGGTTAATGGTTACATAATTAAATAATACATATAGATCTTGATATAAAGTTGGTGTCTGGATTAAACTAGGTGAAGTAATGTGCGTGTTATCGCGCGACTAAGTAGCGTGATGTATTAACAACTTGTATTTAAGGAATTAAGACTAATATCTGATTGTGGCGTGAAAATCAAATAATTGAAGCATAAGAGTAAATTAACCAAACAATCAAAGACAATGAAGATTGTTTCACATCCATGGTAAGAAGTATTTAGTTTCATTTCCTTTATTTTTAAAGCTCAATTGATGAAGTAAGTATAGAAAAATGGAGCTTTATATCAATACCGGAGAACGATTCCATTGACTACCAAGGTATGAGTTATATAATTTGTATTTATATTATACTTTAAACTATAACATTCATAGCAGAACTAATCAAATTTATATGGGCATACAAAGCCACTACAACTCGCTTTTTGCTTTCTAGTAAGTGAAACTTCATTAGGTTATGTTATGGACTATAATCCTGCAGGTGGCATCAGTGAAGAACTAACATATGGTGATGCTTATTAATCTCTAGAGGTTATTAAAAACGGAACTTCGTTATATTATGGACTATATTCTTATAGGCGGCATCAAGGGAAGAATTACGAAACTTTATTGGGTTGTGGATTATATTTTTGCAAGTGGTATCAATGACATAAAGAAAAGAATTAAGAGACTCTATTAAGTTGTGGACTATATTCGTTACAGGTGACATCAGAGTGTAGAGCATTTAAGCCCCGTTAAGCCCCACTAACGAAAAATTAATAAAAGACTAAATTACATTTTTATATATTTATTTAGGTTTCTATTAAATTCCAAATTTCATCCTTATACTAAGAATATAACAAACAAACAAAAAACACGTCATTTATGTAAGAGATTTGTCACACTTTGCATTATTTAGGGTAACAAACGTTAATTTTTCTGATAACTTTTTCAAAAATAACCAAAACGCCCTTGTTATTACTTAAAGAGTAAATTACATTTTTCGTCCTTTAAGTTTCTACTAAATTTTATGTTTCGTTCTTAAACTAAGGAAGTAACTAAAAAGGTGGTTATCTAAGAAATTTATCACACTTTATGTCCTTTGAGGTAACATCCATTAACTTTTCTATTAAAATTTACAGAGATCCTAACAAACACATCAAACTTACCTATTTCTTCATGATCATTGCCACTGTTTATTGTGTTCTTTCGCATCTCTCCAACTTCAATTCCATATCTGGATCTAAACTTTGAAAGACCCCATTTACACCATTATTACCAAGTAGTTACTCTACAATTACTTGTATGTTTCTGACAATTGATTTCCGGGTAGATCTGATGGCCACGATATGATCTGGCATAATGCATTAGTGGCTACCCTTTAGCGGCAACATGTCGCCACTAATGCTCCTAAAATATTTAGCGGGCTTATTTCCATTCTAGATCTGTTTTTCTCCTCATTTACCCAAAACTCATTCTCGATCAGTTTACCTAGACAAAACCCTAGCCGAACTCACGTCGACCAGAATCTCTCCCACCGTTCTCGACCACATCCTACCCGACCACCATTTATGACCGGCGACAACCATCATTCACGACCGGCGATGACCACCTCAGACTCGGCCACTGTTCACGAACACCGTGTCAAGCTTCAATATGCTAAGATTTTCGCAGTGTAATCACGTTGGTGTTAGCTTCCAAATCAAGCTTCCGAATGGGAATTGAGAATGGTTCACAAAGTGTTTAATTTTGACTTTATCAAAGTCAAACATGTCACCGCAAAAGACCTTTTTTATTGTCGGTGTTACGGTTGAAATGGAATCATTAAAGACGGAAAACGTCTAACCAAAAACCCACAGCCAATGATTCCGGCAAAGGGACTTTAGACGTGAGGAGCGATGGATCGTCTACTGATCTAGTGAAATCGAGATGGAATCAAGACACAAAGAGTAAATACAAGTGAATTTGTATTGCTTGAAATCTGGTTCAACACACATAGAGAATACACACACAGAATAAGATGAATGACAAAAGTTCTAAGTCTAATGAGCAAGTCAACCTATTTGTAGGCTGACTAGTCAGCGAACCAAGCTGTCCAACGCATCATTGGTTCGTGGCTCACGAACCATTAGTCAGTGGCTCAGTTCATGACTCTCCTAACTCACATATAACCCTATTCTAGATACAACACACGAGACACACTGACGCATACGAATTATGCTCTAATAGACTCCTCCTTAACGTGTGGTTTATTTGTATCAAACATCACAGCATCAACTTGATCTTCGTGATGTACTACTCTTCAACAAACTTCTAGTATCCAATCTTCAACATAAATGCATCAGATCTTCAATCTTGAAGCTCCTTGTTTGTTGTAGAGCTTGCATGACTGGAACAGGGTTATGTCAACTGAACCACTTGAGAATAGTTCTTGAATACTCCCCTTTCCTCCATGCTTGTGAGTAAACACATTAACCTGCGATTTTAGAAGACAGAAACGCGATTTACTATTTTTCATGCCAATGTAAGTTAATCTTAACGCAAAACTTCTCTTTGAAAATCCAAGATAATTTGAAATCATTTTTGTAATTACATGTGAATGACCAATAGTGGAGCATTAGTGAAATACACATGTCTTTTAACATTGAAAAGATGACTTGTTATAAACTCATTCATCTGTGGTTTGTGTAACGTAAAACAAAACAATAAAACGCAATTATTTAACATTTTTTTTTAGTATTATAAAGTACTACGACATGTAGGAATACATCGGTAATTACGACGGAATATTTTTCTCTTCGGTAATTCTTTATGGCTTTTTAAGAAGTTTGCCATGGCACGTATTATATTAATATTAACTAGATTTTAAACCCTCAGGTTGCGATGCGTTTTTATATAATGTATTACACCATTTTGATCCTATAAAAAAGTTGATCCACAACTTCAAATCAACCTGATTTATACTGCATCTAACGAAATTTATAATTCAAACTCATTTCACCACAATAGTAATAAATTTATTATCCTATATTAACATAATACAACTTATGGTACAATCTTTAAAACATAAAGTACAGATTCTAAAGCTTATGTTACAAACCTAAAAACTTTTAGGGTACAACACACATATTGCGTGAATGACTTTTGTGGTTCAAATCATCTAATCTAAAAAGAGGGAGGAGATTTGCTTTCGCCTTCACACATATGTAGCAGGTGAGAGCAAATATAGCAGAACCATACCTTACAGACTCGGCCACTCCTTCATCTACTTTGCAGGTACTGAATCATATCTCTCTGTCGAATACATTTGTCAAAGACGATGATGAGAGAGGATGAATATGGGTGGCGATAGCGGTGACGAAGATGGCGATGATGAAGAGGATGCATCTCTCTTCTCCCTTCACTCTGCACGTCGGTCCTCACCCCCTGCCGCAGAGATGCACCTCACCACCTGCACGTCGCTCCACCGTCCAACATCGACGATGTCGGTGAAGGTTTCATTCTCATTTTAGACCTGGCTCTCTGTACACACCATCTTCTCTCTCTATCAATTTCGTTTTAGGGTTTTAATGAATCGAACGATGCTTTCATTTTCTGGGGTTTACTCTTTGCTTGGCTTTGTTTTTCAGATCTAGGGTCGTGGATCTTCCTTTTTGTGCTCTATCAAAAGTAAAGAACGCATCTCGGTTACTAAAATCAGGGCTGCTGTAGATTTGCAACTTTCATCAGGTTTGTGCTTTCTTAAATCCTTTTTGATCTTATTCCATCCTCAATTTTTCATTAGCGGTTCTGATTTCATCTCTGTTTTAGTGCATTTGTTCATAAAATTTGGGTGAAAATGTTGTTTCGGTATGTTTGAGGTTCAAGTGTAGTTTGTAATCTTCCAGTTATACCATCGGATTGTGTTGGTTTCCCACCGGAAAATGAAGATGTATTTTTTAGTTTGTGCAGCAAGGAAACGAAGCCAGCAAAACTTTCGTTGCTGTATATTTTCTTCGGTTAATTCTGCTCTTTTTAGTGCTTTCTCTTTCAGTTGCTTCAGAACCTGTACATTATACATCATAGTTAAAGAAAAGAGCCACAAGTGCTTATATAGTCGATTAGTTCTTCTTCGTGTTTCATCCCGTCGCTTTTGTCTCTTGCCGTCGTGAGAGGCATTGCTCATTTCAAGTTATTGGTGTTGGAAATTATCCACATAATTATGGCCTTAGGACCATCTCATAATAATTGATTAACTATACCAATATGACGTTAATGGTCCCCTACATTTATTTGATGGAAGTAAATGTAAATATTATTAAGTTAAGGGGGCAATTAAGATTTCCTTTTAGATACCTATAACTAAGGAGTAGTTACAGGGATTTTAATCATTCGTCGATCATAACATACGATCAACAAAACTTACTCTCAAAATTCTCTCTCAAGAACACCACTAAAGATTTCTCCTAATCATCCATCGATTCAAGGTATCATAACGGGAATCATCAAATGACTTTTTCATCATCAAATGTTTCCATTTCATATACTATGTAGGGGAATCATCAAATGTTTCCATTTACTTCCATCAAATAAATTATCACCAGTAGATGATTACACCCAATGGTAATCTTCAAATGTTAAATCAAATGATTTACCGTTGGGTGTAATCATCTACCGTTGGGTATCATAACGGGAATCATCAAATAACATACGATCAACAAAACTTACTCTCAAAATTCTCTCTCAAGAACACCACTAAAGATTTCTCCTAATCATCCATCGATTCAAGGTATCAAATGACTTCCATTTCATATACTATGTGTGTTGTCAAACAATGAACCCAACGGCCAATTGTTTGATATAGCCAACGCGAAACCAACTTTCATTTAGAACTTTAGTATAGTCTATTATTTTGGTGTTATAATAGGCTTAATCTTCAATGTGCTAAATCTTGCTTATTTTATGTGATTACCTTTGTGACAACCCGTATATTCCTGGTTAACTTTAATATTATATTAACGTATAATTATCTGAGTATCTATGTGCATTAGACTTAATTTGCCCAAATTAGGTGACTTTACGTTCAAACATAGACAACATAGGTCCGACAACATTTACCCGTAGTGGAAATCAACTTCAAGTTCCGTGTCAATTCAGGATGGAACTTCAATAATAAAAAAAATATAAAATATTCATTTTATATTTTTCATAACATTACGTTACGTCGTAGCGTGTTCAAAACAAGTCGTTTATTCAAACGACGAGTTCATTTCAAAAACAAAGTTTTATATTCATAAAACTCAATAATTTTATTCAAACAACACTTTATTTTCACTTAATAATCTAAATATTCGTTTAGATTTAAATGTCAAAATTCATTCCGTTCAAAACAAAAGTTACATTCGTTAAACTCATTCGTTTTATTCAAAACATCATTTCACCACGACAAAAATAATCTTAACATTCGTTTAGATTCAAACGTCAAATTCAAAACTACTACGTTGTGTCCGACGTGATCCAAACATAACATTCATTCGAACGACAATTCATTTCACACAATAATTAGTTTTATTCCTAAAACTATTTCAATCCAAACTATATTATATTTTCACCAAGACAAATATTAAACGTTGTCACCAAAACTCCAAACAATAAACGCTCATGTCGAGCAAAGTTTTTATTTCCAAACGTTAGTACGTCATTGTGCATAATCAAAACGACAAACAATCAAGACATGTGACATTCCCGTTCATTCAAAATTTAACGCGACACTTAATCATTTATTTTTGTTATTGATTTATATTTATATATAAATCATCCGTTCTCGAGCCAAAAACCGACTTTTCGCTCGTTTATCCTTTTGACTCAAACGAAGTGTCATTGGACTCGTTGAATCGACCCGACTCAACCCGACCCGACCCGAGACCCGGTTCGACCTAAAGAGCCCAATGGGCCTACCGGCCCAACTCTCTCTCTTTCCCTCTTCTTTTCTTTTTCCGCGGCCCGCCTCCCGGCCCGTTTTCTTTTTTCTTTCGGCCCGACAGCCTAGCCGGCCCGACCCACATCTCCCTCTCCTTTTCTTTCGGGCCAAAGCCCATCATTCTTTCTCTCTTTTCCTCTCAGACCGGCCCAGCCCGTCTTCTCCTCCTTTTCTCTTTTCCGGTTCGGGCTCAAGCCCAATTCCCCTCTCCCTCTCTTTTCTTTTCCCGGTTTCTACCTCCCTATCTCTCATTTGATTTCAACCAAAATTCCAACCATCTCATTAGCTTTTGTTTTCCCAAAGATCACAAGGCTAATTGATTTGGTAGCTAGATTCTATGACATGTATGCAAGATATTGAACAAGTTGGTCGGCCAAGTACACAACAAGACTAAGATCCTTTGGGTAAAACCATTAACCACTTACACCACCAACATTCATGTTCCCTAGCCACCCTCTTGTCTCCTTGTCCCTTCCCTCCTTCTTGAACCGGTTGGAATACACCCACAAACACCTCCATGTGCTCATTTTTCTAGCACAATACAATCAAGGTTCAAGCCACTTTCACCCTTTCTCCTCTCTTCTTCTTTGTTCCCGGCTAGGAACCAAACCCGAGCTCCCTCTCGGCTCACTTAAAACCGAGCCCAATTCCACCTAGCCACCATCTCTTATAAACACTAAACCATCCCATTTTACCATTCATAACTTCAAGAAACTCAAATACACACTTCTCTCTCTCTTTCTCTCTTTGCTCTCGGCTACACCCCAAAACCGCCACCATCATCTCCACTTCACCATCATTTCTACTTTCTTTCAAGATTCTAAGTAATCTTTAGTCAAGGTAATCACCTCCTATACTCTTTTTCTTTATTTTCTACCATTCCTTCCACTTATTCTTTCAAAGGAATCCATTCTAACATTCATTTCTTTCATCAAACACTTGATGTCTCATCATTTCTTCACCAACTTTTCTTCTCACAATCAAGATCAAGGTTGGGTTTGGAGCTTAACCGGAAGCTTAGTTTAACAACCCATTATCGTCATTACCGATCCGGAAGACTCTAAGTGAGGAAACTTACTTTCTTTACTTATTTTTCTATAAATCTTTCATACTTATATGTCACAAACTCATGTTCTTGACTAAGTCTTAATTGTGTTGTTAGATGATTACTAGTAAACTAATATGTTAGTAGCATTATGTACTTTGATGGAAAACTAGAAATATTGTTTGAAACAAGTTCTTAGAAAATGTTAACATAACATGTATACTTATGTTAAAAAGTTTCATAAATGGTGACAAAACTTATAAATCATGGCATGATATAAGTTTTGAATGTTTTAGTGTGTTTAATTTGATGGAAATACATAAACAAAATGTTTGGAAATTGGATTTCATGGAAAATATATGTTTTGTAAAAACTGACCAGAGATGACACACATTCTGCGTGTCATAAAACCGTAGTCACTTTGGAAAATATATGATGTACAAAATTGACCAGAGATGACACACAATTCTGCGTGTCATAAAAACTGTTGTCACTTTGGAAAAATATACATTTTTACCATCTTGAAAACACTTATAGTTTTGACCCCAAAACTGAAACCAAACTTATCTTAGGATGATTTTGAGTCCATAAAAGTGTTGATTAAAGATTTAACCATGAAACTTCAATCAAATGTAAACTTGGGAGTTTTATGACAAAAATGCCATTTATATTTTCATGAAAATTAAGTAAAAACCCTTTTGACCAACAAATGACCACTTAGGACTTGTAACATATGATTTAGGGCTGCCAAGATTATTTTCTAAACTTACAAAGTGATTCGGGAAGTCAAACACTTGAAAACGGAACAATCGGATACCGTAATACGACTTTGCAACGGAAAATATAACTTATTTTTGAACAAGAATTGAATCTGGTCCAGAACATAAAACATGCTTATTTTGACATGTAAAATTGTTTCCTAAAGTTCAAAAATGGAAAAACATGTTTTAGAAGTGAACCGGACCAAAGCTGTAACTTTCGGTAACCCGAAAATGTCAATTTTTACAAGTTAAACTTCCACCGGCACACTTGGCAACTTAAGACCCTAAACCACATTAAAACAAGCCTATTAACAAATCCTAAGTGTTAAGGAAACTTAAAAAGACATAAAACAAGTCAAAACGGTCCAACCGGTGAAACCAGCTAACTACCGGACAAACCGACACTTAATTTTACCAAAATATAACTTCTTATAATTTTGGAAACATTTCTTCGTACACGTGGACATATTTTCAAGTGTCAAAATTCTTTTCATAAAACGCGACAAATACCGTGTATTGACGCGCGGTATACTACGCGCGTTCGAACCTTAATAAATGAAAGATTTTATTTATTAACTTAAAGAGGTTCAAAACCTTATAAATATTTAATAAATTAAATATTCATGACGATTTATAGAAAATAACATATATTATTCAATATATATTTCAAACGCGAAAATTCAATTATTGTTTATTTATTCAAATAAATAATGAATTCCATCAACTTCAATATTATTTATTAGCCAATAAATAATATTCTAGGATTTCCATCACTGTCATCGGGTAATAACAGTCGAGACTTAACCTTGAACATTGAGTGACGTATTCACTAACCCATATAGCCAGACCCTTAAGACGTCTTAATATTACATTGTAGACGCTTGCTAGGCTACTTCATTCAATTCATATCTGTCAGACCATCTTCATATCAAGTGAGTTTCACGGCCCCTTTTACTTTTCTGTTTTCAAATTATGGGGGAGAATTCAATGAATGCCTTTCAATTTCATTTTGTCTGATATTAGGATTTCTGTAAGACGTACTGATTGCATGTTCTTTTCATAAACCCCAATCTGTGTATTCATGTTGATTCATGTTATATGCCTAAGTCCCACTATTAATTGAATTCAATTAGTTCATTCGAAACGATAGCTTGTGAATAGATCTATTTGGGTTGACGACCCTGCCCCGACTTGGTCGCTCCAGTCCTGACTCCACGGAAATAGTCAAGGGGTACATTAGTTATTCTGGTCATTCGGTGTACATGGGGTTGGACACCAGGAGTGGGTAAACAGTTAGTTTTGAATTCAAGGTTCATGCTTGATCTTTACAACATCAGAGTCAACAAAAATAATATCATGACGGCCAAACATTTCAAACATTGTTTCAAACACTGATTTAAACATTGTTCAAACATTTTCATGTGTCATCAAACCTGTGAACTCACCAACAATTCTGTTGACTTTTTAAATTTCTTGAATTCTCAGGTGATTAAGGATGCAATTCAATGTCTTTCTGCATAGATCTTGCTTGTCTCATATCATGGTCTGCTTGCCGCGTGTTCATGCATTTCACTTGGGAGATTTAGTCACATTACACCTTAGGGTTGTCATGATTTAAAATCTCATAACGTGTCTTTTGAAACTTAACATGTACTTCCACTACTATTTCCCGCTGCCACTATTTTAAATGTTTAAATAAATGTTTGAGACTTATGTTTTCGAAAGACAAATGACTTTTCTAAACGTTCACATAGATGTCAATCATTCATAACCATGACCATGATGCCAAATCAGTCACATGCCCTCATTCAGCCATTCTCGGGGTGTGACAACCTTGTATGCTTTAGTTCACTTCTGTTCTTCTAAAAGTATGTGTTATAATTGTATCAATCCAGCCACCACTATGAATCCTAACTATGGAATTGAACCCTTGACTGGCACTAACTTTGCTTCATGGCGAGATGCTGTCAAACTAACTCTTGGAATGATGGATTTGGACTATGCTTTAAGGCATGACCCTCCCGCTGCACTTACTGCTGAAAGCACTACAGATCAGAAACAAGTGTATGAAAAGTGGGAGAGGTCTAACAGAATGTCTCTCATGGTTATAAAGAACTCCATCTCGGTTGCCATTCGCGGAGCCATCCCTGACTCTGAAAGCGCGAAAACTTACTTAGACTCCGTAGAGGAGCAATTCAAAGGCACCTCCAAGGCACATGCAAGTACTTTGATCCTGAAGATGTTGACTACAAAGTTTGATGGTGTGAGTGGTGTGCGTGAGCACATCATGATGATGAGCGACATGGCCCATAAATTGAAGGGTATGAACATGGAAATTAGCGAGGGTTTTCTAGTACACTTTATAATGACATCTCTTCCTGCACAATTTGATGCCTTTAAAATAAACTATAATACTCAAAAGGACAAATGGCAAATGAGTGAACTCATTGCTATGTGCGTACAAGAGGAAGAGCGTTTAAAGGTAGAAAAACCCGATGTTGCTCATGTCACCACCACAAACACCAAGAAAAGGAAAGGCAACTTCCATAAAGTAGAAAGCTCAAAGGTCCAGAAACCGAATGCAAGTACATCCTCTGGCTCAACTATTCCTAATGGTCCTATTCGTTGCAAATTCTGCCATAAGAAAGGGCATCGTCAACGAGATTGCCCGAAATTCAAGGAATGGTTAGCAAAGAAAGGTGATCATTTACTTATGATTTATGAGTCCTTTAATATTGATGTTCCTATAAACACATGGTGGATTGATTCTGGTTCCATGGTTCATGTTACAAACACCTTACAGGGATTCCTTACAATCCAGAAGCTGGAAAGAAACCAAAGGACAATTAAAGTCGGGAGCGGTGATGCCCTAAATGTTGAAGCCGTAGGAACTTTGCAATTAGTTATGCAAGGTGGTCATTGTATTAACTTATTAGATACTCTTTATGTACCTAAAATTACTCGAAATCTAGTATCTGTACGAAAGTTAGACAATGATGGTTTTCATGTAGCATTTGGTAATGGTAAAGTCACTATTAGTTTAAATTCTCGTGTTCTTGGTAATGGTTATTTAGATGGAAATCTCTATAAATTGAACTTGGATGACCAATTTTCAAAATCTTTGTTGTCATATAATGTGAATGAAAACATAAAGAAACGAAAACGAGAAATGGAAACTTCATCTATGTTGTGGCATCAACGCTTGGGCCACATCTCACGAGATCGAATGGTACGTCTAGTGAAAGATGGCATACTACCAAATCTCGATTTTAGTGATTTTGAAACATGTGTAAAATGCCTTAAAGGGAAAATGGCGAAAGGAAATAAAAGAGGTGCCACAAGAAGTTCCAATTTATTGGAACTCATACACACTGATATTTGTGGACCTTTTCCTGAGGGGATATCAGGACATAAGTCATTTATCACTTTTATAGATGACCATTCACGATATATGTACTTATATTTAATTAAAGAGAAATCTGAATCACTTGACACGTTTAAAATTTTTAAGGCTGAAGTTGAAAATCAACTCGACCGTAAGATAAAGGTAGTGAGATCAGATAGAGGAGGTGAGTATTATGGTCGACATACAGACATTGGTCAAGCTCCCGGTCCTTTCTTTGAGTTTTGTAGGGAACACGGGATTGTGAACCAATTTACCATGCCGGGTACTCCTCAACAGAATGGTGTTGCTGAGAGAAGAAATAGGACCCTTATGGATATGGTAAGGAGTATGTTAGCAAACACAAACCTACCTCAATTTTTATGGACCGAGGCATTAAAGACGGCAGTCCATATACTTAATAGGGTTCCTTCTAAATCGGTTCCTATGACACCATTTGAAATTTGGACGGGAAGGAAACCAAGTATGAGATATATGAAAGTGTGGGGCTGCCCTGCCGAAGCTAAACTTTATAACCCTCAACAGAGAAAGCTTGACATGAAAACAGTCAGCTGTTTCTTCATAGGGTATCCTGAACGATCAAAGGGATTTAGGTTCTATTGCCCTTCTCACTGTACTCGCATAGTTGAAACTCGTCATGCTAAGTTCCTAGAAAACTCTAATGTTAGTGGGAGCAATGTACATCAAGATCTTATTTTACAAGAAGTGCAAGAAGGAGGGGAGAAAACTGTACACTTTCCTTCTATTTCACCTCTTGTGCATGACATTGTCCCACCTAGTGTCTCTCTCGAGGATAATATCACTCCTAATATGCCATCACATGAAGGCACGTCAAATTCTCAAGAACAAAATCCTGACATTGTCACTCAACCCCAAGAACCTGATGCTCCATTAAGAAGGTCATCAAGGCCTAGAAGACCTGTTAATTTTGATGATTACGTAACCTATCTTAATGAAGCAGACCTGGACATAGGAAAGTACAACGATCCGACCTCCTATAATGAAGCCATTAGTAGTGACCAATCGTCTAAGTGGAATGAAGCTATGATTGATGAGCTTGATTCGATGAGTAAAAATAACGTTTGGGAACTGGTTGAACTACCTAAGGGGGTGAAGCCCATAGGATGCAAGTGGGTTTATAAAACCAAGTTGGACCCAAACGGAAACATCGAACGACATAAAGCACGTTTGGTTGCAAAAGGTTATAACCAAAAGGAAGGAATTGATTACCAGGAGACATTTTCTCCTGTATCTCGAAAGGATTCCTTAAGGATCGTTATGGCCTTAGTAGCTCATTTTGATTTGGAGCTACATCAAATGGATGTTAAAACAGCTTTCCTTAATGGTGATTTACATGAAGATGTGTTCATGACCCAACCGGAAGGTTTTAAGTCTGAAGGTCAAGAACACCTAGTATGTAAGTTGAAAAAGTCCATATATGGCCTAAAACAAGCATCACGACAATGGTATTTGAAATTTGATGAAGTTATGAAAAGGAATGATTTCATTAAAAATCAAGTGGACCAATGTACCTACCTTAAAATGAGTGGGAGAAATTTTGTCATACTTGTCCTTTATGTAGATGACATTCTTTTGGCAAGTAACAATTTGGATTTGTTGCATGAGTCAAAGCGATTACTTTCGCATCATTTTGACATGAAAGATCTCGGGGAAGCATCTTATGTGATCGGCATTGAAATTCACCGAGATCGAGCTAATGGGACATTAGGGTTGTCTCAAAAGGCTTATATTGATCGTGTGCTTACGCGTTATAACATGCAACATTGCTCTCCCTCAGTTGCTCCTGTAGTTAAAGGAGATGTTTTCGGTTCTTTTCAATGTCCGAAAACAGAGGTAGAAAAGGAACAAATGAGAATGATACCTTATGCTTCTGTAGTCTGGAAGCCTAATGTATGCTCAAGTTTGTACCCGTCCTGATATTGCTTATATTGCTGGAATGCTAGGCCGTTATCAATCTAATCCTGGCCTAGATCACTGGAAGGCAGCAAAGAAAGTGTTGCGATATCTTCAAGGAACCAAGGACTACAAACTAACTTATAGAAGAACAAATAACTTAGAAGTGATTGGCTATTCTGATTCCGACTTTGCCAAGTGCAAAGATGACAAAAAGTCAACTTCGGGGTATATCTTTATGTTAGCAGGTGGGCCTATCTCGTGGAGAAGTCATAAACAACAATTAACGACAACTTCAACCATGATGGCAGAGTATGTTGCCGTTTATAATGCAACTTGCCATGGAATGTTGTTGAGGAACCTAATAAGTGGACTTAAAGTTGTAAACTCCATATCAAGACCATTGAAGATTTACTGTGACAATTCTGCTGCTGTTAGCTTTTCGAACAGTAACAGTTCGAGCGGGGCAGGATTATATCTTGATACAAAGTTTTTGTTCGTACGAGAACGAGTAGAGGAAAATAACCTTTGTATCGAGTACATTAGCACTCACAATATGCTTGCGGATCCGATGACGAAAGGTCTACCACCCAAAGTCTTTCAAGAGCTCGTAACAAAGATGGGTTTTACTAGAGATCTTGTATGATGTCATAATATTCTAATGAATTATTTGCTAAAATTTCCTCGAATGTATAATCTCATTGTCTATAATAATGTATGCATGCACTTATTTATACATAGACACACCTATACAATTAGATGTTGTATATTTTAGTCATTTTGGTTTTAAAGTTTTTCTAAGTGTTTTATGTTGAGACTTTAGTATGATTGATGGGGGTCCTCGTGTTGAAATAACTCGAATGACTGTATCTTTTTGCTAAGATCTTAACATGAAACTTTATGGGTATTATCTTGGCCAAACTTACTAATACTCATCATGAATGGTCACTCGGCCAAGTGGAAGAATGTTGGAAATTATCCACATAATTATGGCCTTAGGACCATCTCATAATAATTGATTAACTATACCAATATGACGTTAATGGTCCCCTACATTTATTTGATGGAAGTAAATGTAAATATTATTAAGTTAAGGGGGCAATTAAGATTTCCTTTTAGATACCTATAACTAAGGAGGAGTTACAGGGATTTTGATCATTCGTCGATCCTAACATACGATCAACAAAACTTACTCTCAAAATTCTCTCTCAAGAACACCACTAAAGATTTCTCCTAATCATCCATCGATTCAAGGTATCATAACGGGAATCATCAAATGACTTCTTCATCATCAAAGATTGTATGCCCTACTACAAGTAAGTTTTATGATTCATGTTATATTAGATGATTACATGATTGAATTGATGTTTAAGATTCTATGATAATTGATTCATAATCAAGAATCATTTAACAATTGGTGGTTCTCTTACTCTGCCGTTTTCAATTTTCAAGCTCTTTGGTAAGTTTCTTTGCCTTTATTGTTTGTTTTTGTTGTTAATAAGAGCTGCATGTCAATTTTGTTGGTGCACTTTCGTATTTTTTGTTTATGTTCTTAATCAGACTTGCATTTATTATACATATTAATTCTTTTGGTGTGGTTTGGTATGCCGATGGCTTATCTGTTGAATGCAATTAGATCGTTGCTGTTGTTTATATTTTTTTGGGTCCTCATTCTAAATTGAAACATGTTTATGTGAATTTAGTAGTTCTACTGTAGTCTCCTTGAAGTTATTTCTGAGGCTTCTTGATGTTAGTCCAATTTGTCGTTCTTATTGTGCTTATTGTGTTATATTTATTTATAATAAGGGTTGGATTACATGGCATTTTCACGAGTTTTTGTATTGTGAGGTACCACGAGCTTAAGTAGCTAACAATGGAGTTTTATGAAGAACTGGAAGCTGCTGGTACAAGGATCGAGAATCGAGCGGGAACGAGTGAAGAAGTTAGAAGAAATTGAAGAAAAGTTCCTGAAATGAAGACCTGGGCGGTACGCCCAGGATTGCAGAGATTAGGGCGGTACGCCCTGAAAGTTAGAGAAGCAACCGGAAAATTAAGTCCGGGCGGTACGCCCAGAGTTTCACAGTTTGGGGCGGTACGCCCCGATCCAGTCGGCAGAAGTTTTAGATTAGGGTTTTCTATTTAAACTTGTTCCTTAAGTTTTTGTCATTCATGCATCTGTATTGTAGACGACCAGAGGCTGTAGGGTTTGCGAATTCCACCATTGTTTTGGAGATTTTTGAAGTATTCTAATCATTCGGTACGTTATTTTAATGCAATCTTTCAATAAAATCATGTTTGTTTCATTAGCCATGTCCGGCTAATCCACCACTAACCGCTTTTGGTGATTGGTTGGTGGATTCGTTCTATGATTAACCTATTGTCTTAACTAGTTATTCCGGAATACTTGCTACCGTTGAATACCCGCATGCGGAATTGTTAAAATTAACTAGTAATCTAGGGTTTTAGTGGTCCACTGTTTATTGATCTAGCACTTTCTTGCGGCAGGACTAATCAGCCCATTAGGAAACTAGGTTATTAGGTCAAGGAAGCAATTGGGGGGCATGTCTATGTGTCACGGTTAAGGAATTAGGTTTTTCTAGATCGGTAGCCAACCAGGATCCAGAAGTGGTTAGATTTGTCTCATTTGAATTAAATCAATTTTCTAGGTTAAAGTTAGTTACTTTATTAGTTAGTTCACCCAATCAATCAAAACAGCTAAGTGGCAAAGTAGGTAATTTTAGGTTAATCAGTAATTTTAGTTAATTTAGTTAATCAACTCATCAATTTCCACATATTCCCTAGGTTCGATAACCCTAACTTCCACTACTACAAAATTAATCTAGGTTGGGGATTTGAAACGGCCTGACAAACCGTTATCAAATTGGCGCCGTTGCCGGGGAATTAGTGCGCCTATTGATTCGTTGATTTTAGTTGATTTTTGTTTAATTTGCAATTTTTGTATTTAATTTTTCAAAAAATTCCAAAAAACCCAAAAATAGTGTTTTTATTCCAGTAATTACTTTCTGCATCTAAAAAAAAAAAAAAAATTTAATTTTTTTGCCGAATTTCAATTTTGGGCGGTACGCCTAGGAATTTCTCAATTCTGGGGCGGTACGCCTTGGAGCTAAAATCACAGAAAGTTTTCAAATTTTTGACCGTCCAAGTTTCGATTTTTTCTGTTCTATTGCATTATTTACACCCCCTGGAACAGTGCTACGTAATTGGTTTGCTCTTTTGTGACCAATTTTGCAGGTTTTAGGTGATTGTGCATGCATACGCGGCATTCCCGCAAGACCTCTCCGTTGATATACAATCCAGAGATTGAGAGGACAGCTCGGCAGAACCGAGCAGAACAGAGAAACAGAAGAGGAATGGAGGGCCAGAATCCCAATCCCAACCCACCACAAAACCAAAACCAAAACCAAGACCAAAACCCAAATCACAACCAAAACCCGAACCCAAATGAGAACCTCAATCAAAATCCCAACCAACCACAGAACCAAGGCCAAAATGAACCAGTGGACCCTGCCATGCCACAAAATATCCCTCCGGGTCATATTCCACCATTTCGGGTGCACGGGCACAATTCTTTACCATCCCTTTCCCCTAAATCTTCATACCATGAAGAGGAAGGTTACCACTACCATGCTAGACAGCCAAGTCCACCTCGCCAACAACAACCACCCTTATTCCGCCGAGCCCCACCACAACAACCTCCACCACCACAAAACCACTTTCGACAAAATCCCGTGTATGAGGAGCAGTGGGGGCATGATTGGTACGACCCCAATGAAGATGGTGACGGGTACGGGTATGATGCTGAACCACAACATGAGCTACCACGAAATCGGGCACGAGTTCCACAGGTTAATGTTGCCCCACAAGGAAGAAGAGCTTCTCCCCCAAGAGGAGTTCCACAATTCAACCATGGGGGAGCTCGTCTTCAAATGGAAGGAGGAGTCCCACGACTGGTAGAAAATCCGCCGGTTCAGGGAGTGGCTAGTCACTTTAAGCCAATCGTTGTACCGAGTGCATCTGCGGTAGTCACACCAATCGGAGCAAACAGACGAGCTTTTGAGGTTCGACCTCAATACTTGAGTCATCTACCAGAATTCTACGGGAAAAGAACCGAAGAACCATATCATCACATTCATAGCTTCGAGTCAACATGCATACCTATTGGAGCAACGGGGTTCACACAGGACGAGGTCAAACTCATGCTTTTCCCGTATACCCTCAAGGATCGAGCAAGGAGATGGTTCGAGAGTCTAACTCCCAGTAGCATCTATACATGGGTGCAATTGCAAGAGGTGTTCCTCGAGGAATACTTCCCGATGAGCAAAACCAGTGAGGTGAAAGAAGAGATCCGGTCCTTCCAGCAACACACCGGGGAACCATTCCATGAGGCATTCACTCGGTTCAAAGACTTGTTGCGCAAGTGCCCACATCATCGAATCGACACTTGGGATCTCATCAAGGCATTTTATGATGGTCTCCTCCCAGAAGACATCAGAGATCTGAACTCCATCAGCAATGGGACATTCCTAACCAACACGGAGGAGGTAGATTGGGGGCACATGGAGAGGTTGAGTGCCACATCAAAAAGGCTTGCTCAGAATGGGAGAAGATCGCGATCCGCAGCGGTCAAATCGGTTGATTATGAGGCAGAGGAACGCATTGAGAAGCTTCGTCAGCAAACGCTTCTGTTGGAGAAGCAGGTGGCCCAAATGAAGTTGGGGGGTGCATCAGAAGAGGTGAAGGCTAGTGCACAATTTCCGGTGTGCACGGGTTGTGGCGAATTAGGCCACTCGGTGGAGGCATGTTCCACCATGGTTCAGCAAAGCGAAGATGTCAATTATGTCCAGGGAGCGATGAATTCCAACACTTACCATCCCAACCTTCGCAACCACCCAAATTTCAGGTATGGCAATGCAAATAATCAATTAAATCCTAACTTTCAATCTTCTAATGTGCAGGGTGGAGCTTCAACACAATATCAAGGCCGAGCATCCGGTTACAACCAAGGGGGCTATCAACGGAACACCTACACTCAAGGTGGAAACCCGCCCCAAGGAAGCTACCAACAAGCTCAACCGACACCGGAAGATGGGATGCAAGCGCAATTTGCCGCCTTAATGGAGAAAATGAACTCACTCGCAGATGGTCAAAAGCAGATAGTCGAGGAGCAAAGACAGTTATCCGCCAGCAACAGACAGTTGACCGACAAAGTTCATGGATTTGATCGGAGATTTGAGCTCCAAGACAAGACAATGGGAGCAGTTCAGAAACAGTTGGGGCAGTTGGCTGCAGAGGCATCAAGGCGAGATCCAGGAAAGTTGCCTAGTGACACCACCATAAACCCACAACATCAGCAAGGTCAGTCGTCTAGTTCCAAGAACACGCGACACGTGCCGATCAACAAGATCACCACTTTACGCTCAGGTAAGTCCGTAGATAATAAGGTAGGGGCACCTCCACCACAAGTTGATGGGGTGGTGGAGGATTGGGTAAGTGATGATGAAAGTGAGCCGGAAACCGACCAAACTAACCCAAAGTCAGTTGCAACCGAGTCTAGTAACCCTAGGACACCAAAAAAGGTAACCTTTAATGAATCTGGTAATAGGGTGATAGATAATGAAGTGGTTGAACAGAAAAAGTCGGTACCTTTTCCAAAAGCTTTAATTGAACCTAATCAGAAAACATCTAAACGGGGACCACAACAAGATGAGATGTGGGATATTTTCAAACAAGTTAAAATCAATCTTCCCCTTTTAGATGCAATTAAGCAAATTCCGGCTTACGCAAAGTACTTGAAAGACATGTGCACTCAAAAACGGAATTACAAGATTCCAAAACAGCTTGACGCAAATGCAGATGTGAGTGCCATAATTTCAGGCATTTTGCCAAAGAAACTCCAAGATCCGGGGGCACCAATTATTTCAATTCAAGTTGGTGACTTTCAGATGACCCGCGCCCTTTTGGATCTTGGAGCGAGTGTGAGTATATTACCGGGGAGCTTGTACGATCAGTACGACTTTGGACCTTTGAAGAAAGCCGACACTACGGTGATTTTGGCTGATTTGACCCCTAAGCTTCCCCGGGGAATTCTATCGGATGTCATAGTTAAAGTTAATGAATTTTTCTATCCGGTAGATTTCTTGGTTTTGGATTATGTGTCAGTTGAAAAAACTGCTCAGCCCACGGTAATTTTGGGTCGACCTTTTCTAGCTACTAGTCACTCACAAATTGATTGCAGGTCGGGTACCGTGGACATGACTTTTGGGAACCGCAAAATGCGGTTAAGTGTTTTTGGCAATGTGACTAACCCTCGGGAAGATGATGAATGCTTTCGGGCTGAAATCGTCGAAGGTCTTACACCTCCATTTTTCTCTGTTAATGAGGAGGATGGGACCCCCGAGGAATTTGCTTTGTTTGGCAGGGGCTATGCTGATATGGTCAAGGAGATGGAAGCAGAGGATGAGAGCCAAGAGTTGATGGCTGTGAGAGACCAAAGACCACCATGGTCTATTCAAGTGGAGAGCTTACCGGAGCATATTGACTCACAATTGAAGCCTTCACTCGAATCACCACCTTCACTTGAACTTAAAGAACTTCCTAAACATTTGAAGTATAATTTTGTTGGTGAGAATAACACTCTTCCGGTTATTGTTTCTGCAGGTTTAACTAAGGAGCAGGAGGAAGAGTTGATGAAGGTGTTAGTGAAGCATCGGGCGGCTATTGGATGGACCATTGCAGACTTGAAGGGAATCAGTCCATCCATAGTCATGCACAAGATCATTACTGAGGAAGGAGCAAAGCCCGCGAGAGATGCACAACGGAGGCTTAACCCGAACATGCGAGAGGTAGTCAAGAAGGAGGTACTCAAATGGCTGGATGCAGGTATTATCTATCCTATCTCCGATAGTTCATGGGTAAGTCCAACTCAAACCGTTCCTAAGAAAGCAGGAATTCAGATTGTTAGGAACGAGAAGGGTGAGGAAATAGCCACCCGACCGGTAACCGGGTGGCGAATTTGCATTGATTATAGGAAGTTGAATTCTGCAACTTCCAAAGACCATTTTCCTCTACCTTTCATTGACCAAATAATTGAGAAGTTGTCCGGTCAAAAGTTTTACTGTTTTCTAGACGGTTATTCGGGGTACAACCAAATTGCCATTCACCCCGATGACCAACAAAAGACCACTTTTACTTGTCCTTATGGCACCTTTGCATTCCGGAGGATGCCATTCGGTTTGTGTAATGCCCCGGCCACTTTTCAAAGATGTATGATGGCTATTTTTTCTGATATGATCGGGGATTCACTTGAAATTTTCATGGACGATTTCTCAATTTTTGGTACATCATTTGAGTCTTGTTTGAACCAATTAACACGAGTTTTAGAACGTTGCATAGAAACCAATTTGGTGTTAAGTTGGGAGAAGAGCCATTTTATGGTTCAAGAGGGGATCGTGTTGGGACACGTGGTGTCGAGTCGTGGGATTGAGGTTGATAGGGCAAAAATTAAAGTGATTTCAACTTTGCCTCCTCCCACGAATGTTAAGGGTATTAGAGCATTTTTAGGTCATGCCGGGTTTTATAGGAGGTTCATTAAAGATTTTAGCAAAATTACTAAACCTCTTTGCAAACTGTTGTTAAAAGATGAAATTTTTGATTTTAATGATGAGTGTCTAAATTCTTTTAACACTTTGAAAAACAAATTAATTGAGGCACCAGTTTTGCAAGCACCCGATTGGTCCATCCCTTTCGAAATTATGTGTGATGCCTCAGATTTTGCTGTTGGGGCAGTTTTGGGTCAAAGGGTAGATAAAAAACCGGTTGTGATCTATTATGCAAGTAAGACTTTAGATGGGGCTCAATTGAATTATACTACCACTGAAAAAGAATTACTTGCAGTTGTGTTTGCTCTTGATAAGTTCAGGTCATATATTTGGGGAAGCAAGGTGATTGTGTATTCGGACCACAGTGCGGTCCGGTACTTGATGGAGAAGAAGGATGCCAAGCCGAGGCTCATTCGGTGGATCCTTCTGTTGCAGGAGTTTAATCTTGGAGATTAGAGACAAGAAGGGTAGTGAGAATGTGGTGGCGGACCATTTGTCCCGATTGCCCCACATTGAAGGAGAAGAAGATGAATGGAGCATCAATGAGCAGTTTCCTGATGAACACTTGTTAAGTGTTTCTAATTTACCTTGGTATGCTAACATTGTTAACTATTTGGCTGCAGGTACAATTCCGGAGCATTGGCCTAGGAGAAAGAAGATACATTTGAAGTCCCAAGCACAGAAGTACATATGGGATGAGCCGGATTTGTTCAAGGTAGGACCGGATCAAATAATCCGGAGGTGCATACCAGAGTCGGAGGTACAAGCAGTGCTAGAGTTGGTTCACGCATCGGCATGTGGAGGTCACTTTAGTGGACACAAGACGGGTCACCGGGTTCTTTCATCCGGGTTGTTTTGGCCCACACTCTTCAAGGATGCGTTTGAGTTCGTGAAGCATTGCACGAGATGTCAGCAGTTGGGAAGCATCACAAAGCGTGATGAGATGCCTTTGCAACCAATTTTGGTTGTAGAGATTTTTGATGTTTGGGGCATAGACTTTATGGGCCCTTTCCCTAACTCTAATGGTTTTCTATATATTCTAGTAGCTGTTGATTATGTTTCCAAATGGATAGAGGCCATAGCTACTAAGACCAATGACCATAGCGTAGTTTGCAAATTTGTCCAACAAAACATTTTCTCTCGATTTGGAATCCCTCGTGTGATCATAAGTGATGGGGGGTCCCATTTCAAGAACTTTCGATTTGGCAAACTACTCAAGAAGTATGGCATAGACCACCGAATTGCAACCCCATATCATCCGCAAACAAGCGGTCAAGTGGAGGTTTCCAATCGGCAAATCAAAGAAATTTTACAGAAAACTGTGCGAATCGACCGCAAGGATTGGTCTTCCAAATTGAATGACGCCTTGTGGGCGTATCGCACTGCTTTTAAAACGCCTATTGGAACCACTCCCTATCGGTTGGTCTATGGGAAGGGATGTCATTTACCTGTTGAGTTAGCTCACAGAGCATTATGGGCTGTGAAAGAAGTTAACTTGGATTATGATGCTGCAGGTAGAGAAAGGAAGCTCCAGCTGGGAGAATTGGAAGAGTTACGCGATGAGGCGTACGAGAGTGCCGATGCCTACAAGAATAAGATGAAGAAAGTGCATGATGCACGATTGAAGAAGATGGACTTCCAGGTAGGTCAAAAGGTTTGGTTATTTAACTCACGGTTGAAATTGTTTCCAGGTAAGCTGAAAAGCAAATGGACGGGGCCATTCCTCATCACAAGTGTGGGGGGGTATGGTAATTTCGAGATTGAAGACATGGATGACCACCTGAGGCAGGTAGTAAATGGGCACAGATTGAAGCCATATTTGGATTCGGCAGACATTCACGGGCAAGTCGACAAAGACGATTATTTCTTGGCGCCCGCTTCTGAAAGCCCTGAAACGTGAAAGGGAAGTACGGTCTGGCTGAAGACCTTAAAAACTTAGCGCTAACTGGGAGGCAACCCAGCGGTTTGTTTTTCATTTTGATTTTTGTGTGTTTTCGTAGTTTTGTTAGATTTTACGTTTTGGTGTGTTTTCAGGAAATCGGGAAGCTTGGGATTGAAATTGTGCTGATTACTGCGTTCCAGGTAAGTTTTAATGAAAATTTTGCAGTAAACATGCTCGGTGGTGTAAAAGTGAGTTTTTTTTCAGAGATAGAAAATTTTTGAAGCCCCAAATTTTCCAGAACTTTCTGCCAAAATAGGGCATGGGCGGTACGCCCATGATTACCCAAGTCTGGGCGGTACGCCCGGAAATTTTCTAAAATTTTTCAAATTTCGAAACACGGGCGGTACGCCCTAAAACCTTATGTTCAGGGCGGTACGCCCGGATTTTTAAACGAGAAAAAAAAAGAACAAAACCAGCGGCGGTCGGTCGTTATCCACAACCACCACCGCCAATCTACTTTTTCTCTCTCTCGGAACGACAACCACCACCACCAAACGACGACCACCGCCGCTACTGCCGAGCACCTTTCCTCACTCCAAGCATCCAGGTTCCATTTCTCGTTTGTTTGTTTGTTTTTTTTAGTCGCTAAGTTAATTTTTGATGTTTAGGGTAGTTTTTTTGTTTAAATTCGTTGAAGGGACCGATATCGAACCGATTATAGTGTGAGACGAGGTTGTCGGAGGGTGTGATAGTTTGGATTGATCGGGTTGCGATCGATTTTGTTTTTTTTGCGATCCCAATTGGGCGGCGTACCGCCTAGGTCTCCAACATTGGAGGCGGTACGCCCCAATTTCAAATAGGGTTCCTGTGAGTTAAATTGGGCGGCGTATCGCCCAAGTTACCCAAATTTAGGGCGGTACGCCCAAAAATCGAAATTAGGGTTTCTGTTAACCAATTGGGCGGCGTACCGCCCCACTTGCAACATTTTTGGGCGGTACGCCCTGGATCGATTTTCACAGAATTTTTCAAATTTTTCAAAAAATCCCAATTTTTGTCGTTTTTGATTTTTAGTTTTAAATTTTGTTTTCTTTTTTTTGTTTAATTTTGTTTTTCTTTATAAAATTTTTGAAAAAACCAAAAAAATTAAAAAATCGAAAAAACCAAAAATAGTTTGTGAATGTGACAATCAATTGCAGGAAGGCCCGGTTTTATATGATTATTGTTATCTTGTGCTAACTTGTTGATTTCAGGATGTCACACCCACAGGGGTCCAGTTCTGGGACCCGCGGTCCCAAGAGGAGGCGTCGTGGTGATCCTGATGCACCGGTTCCGGTCCCCCCATTCAGACGGAGGGTTATAGGCTACTGGGGGCCGGAGATTCTACCTGAGGCGGATATGCCAGCACCGCCGATCGCGAGGAGGAACCATCAGCATCACTCGTTGCTGAAATTTGAGCATGGGTCGAACGAGGAGAGGCAGATGAGGAGGTTCGTTGTGATGCCACTGTTACATCACCGTACGATCGATTGGGGGCTGATTGCACAGTTAGGACAGCTTGAGAGGATCAGGGGTTTAGTGACTGAGAGATGGAGGAGGGCGTTGACCCCGAACGACCATCAGTACTTGGAGCTTACTGTGGAGTTCTTATCTACTTTCCAGGTGGGTCCTGGGAAGTTTGGCGACGGGAACGCCCTGACATTCGCTTTAGGCCGTCGGACGCATCACATGAGTATTCCAGCGTTCGCGGTCTTGTCAGGGTTGTACACCCAGGAGGAGGCTGAGGCGCCAGAGTTTGCGGAGCTGCCGCGCGGGGTTTTCAGCCGAGCACACCCACAGGGGGTTACTGATTTGCAGCTCGCCGCGTTTTGGGATGAGATAGGCGCAGTTCCTTACTTGGACAGTGTGATTGAGTCGCAGATTAGGGATCCTGTTATCCGATATATTCATAGGATCGTCGCGTGTACTATTCTCGGTCGCCGCTCTGGCGTCGAGAAGTGCACGAAGTTGGATTTGGTGGTGCTGCGTTCGATTGTTGGAGGTCATGACCTCAACATTGCTGGGGTGTTGGTAGCATCATTTGCACGGAGGAGGACTTCGGGCACGGGGGTACATTTGAGTATGGGGCCTTATGTGACGACGTTGGCTAGGAGGTTAGGAGTGTTTGATCAGGGTAGGTATTTGGAGACGCATCTGACCATTGGGGCTGAGACATCACATTATGAGTTGGGAGATATGCGGTTGGCCAAGATGGTCACCATGACTGATCCACCGCAGTGGGAGGCGGTGCGAGATAGGGTTGTTGTAGGTGATGAGGCTGCTAGGGCTGCGAGGCAGCATAGGATATTACACCAGGTTGAGAGGCCGCTGAGGCAGAGACCAGAGAGGCCGCCGAGGGCCGATCAGGTTACATTGGATATGGTCCAGGAGACAGTGCTTGATTATGTGGATGTGAGATTTGAGAGGATTGAGAGGGCTATGAGGCATATGATGTCACATCAGGGCATACCGATCCCTGATTTCTTTCAGGAGCCTGAGGGAGGTGATGATGCTGATGCTGGTGGAGATGAGGGCGGTGATCCAGATGCAGGTCCGAGTGGTACAGGTGGAGATGCTGGAGATACTGGTGGGGATGATGAGGAGTAGGTGCTGATCATGCTGACTTCACTACCATTGCCGATCGGTTTTGTTTCTTTGACCCTTGTACTTTTTGGTTATTTTGTTTTTGCTAGATCATGGTCTGTATGATATTATACTATATGATAACTGGGGGTACTGTACGGGGTAACCGGTTGGGGTGGTTGTGATTTTATTTTGGATTGTATATATATGTGGTATGATGTGTTTGTTTCTTGGTAGCACCATGGTTGAGATGTGACATTCCATACATTACTTCTTCCATCCGATTTCTGGAATTCACGATCTGTTGCGAGAAGGTGTTGGCACGACTTCCGAGGAGCTTTTCACGATGATTTCAGGGGAGTGTGTTCCAACTTGTGTCTTTTTATTTATTTATTTTCTTCTTTTTTATTTTTGCATTCTTCATTTATTTTTATTTTTACCGTTCGTGTCTGTTTATACGTTGTGCGTGTTCCTATCACATTGAGGGCAATGTCGATCTTAAGTGTGGGGAGGGGGACAGGACGTCGACGTCAGTTTTTAAATTTTTAGGTAGTTGTGTTATTATGAAAAAAAAAAAGTAAAAAACATCAAAAATCCAAAAAGATTTTGCAATTTTTGAGTCATTTTTAGTTTAAGTGTCTGAGTCAAAATCTGTTTTGGGGAAATTGCCGGTACATGGAAAATGATAGTACAATTGGGAATCGATTTTCAGAATAAAAATTAAGATATAAATCAAGAAAGAAAGGGAAAAGTGGTAAGAAAAGGAGAGAATGGAAAATATAGCTAATTTGTGATGTGTCGGTAGGCCCAGCTGATTTAGTAAAGTTTAATTATCCCTTGGTGTTTATTTTGTGTATAAATATGTAATTAATTCAGCTTGCTAGTGGGTTCCCATTTTAGAGGTAATAGTGAGGTTGAAACTGATGATTAGGAGGAAAAAGACCTTTTTAAATTAGAGACTTATATATCCTCAGAATACACTGGCACGTTATGATCTTTTTGCGAAAGCAAATCCGAGAAATAACGGCGCCCCATCTTTCCATCTTTTGAGCATAGTAGGTAATAAGCGGTTAATGAATTAGAGTGAAGGGGCAAAATACTCATGTATGATTTCGGGGGTAAGACCTTGTGAAAGAGTACCTCTGATGATGTTCTGGATCTCGCGGGCAAAACACTCACGTATGATCTCGGGGGTAAGACCTTGTGAGAGAATGCCTCTGATGATGTCCGTTGGTAAGTATAGTTAAAATTAACCAATTATTTAAAAAAAAAAAAAAAGAAAAAAAACAGAAAAAAGAAAGAAAAAAATAGAAAAGCATCAGTAGACAAATAAATGCTCAAGCAACATCCATTCATCCATTCAAATCCATCATTCTTGGGATATATGAGTATCTGATTTAACTAGGGTGGGGAAAATATAAATATTCTATCTGTATTACCCTTTACTTTGACCGAATTTGAGTCGGGATTAGATTGAGCTAGGACTTTCTGAATGTGGGACACATAAGCAGGTTGAGACTTTATTCGGTAAATTATGTAAACACCTTGGGGGCTCAAAGATCGGTGGTTGGGTTTAGTCGGATAGAAATACCGGTGGTTGCAATTAGTATATATGAATACATTTTGGAATGTGGAATGGAAAAAGGTTGATAAATATGTAAATGTTAAAAGATTTTGAGATTGATTTTCCCGATTATGATTCCATGGCAGTTTTTCCGAGACGGAAAAAGTCAAGTGTGGGGATGTGATGTTAGTCCAATTTGTCGTTCTTATTGTGCTTATTGTGTTATATTTATTTATAATAAGGGTTGGATTACATGGCATTTTCACGAGTTTTTGTATTGTGAGGTACCACGAGCTTAAGTAGCTAACAATGGAGTTTTATGAAGAACTGGAAGCTGCTGGTACAAGGATCGAGAATCGAGCGGGAACGAGTGAAGACGTTAGAAGAAATTGAAGAAAAGTTCCTGAGATCCAGATCTGGGCGGTACGCCCAGAAGTGCAGAGATAATAGGGCGGTACGCCCTGAAAGTTTAGAGAAGCAGACCGGAAAATTAAGTCCGGGCGGTACGCCCAGAGTTTCACAGTTTGGGGCGGTACGCCCCGATTCAGTCGGCAGAAGTTTTAGATTAGGGTTTTCTATTTAAACTTGTTCCTTAAGTTTTTGTCATGCATTCATCTCCATTGTAGACGACCAGAGGCAGTAGGGTTTACGAATTCCACCATTGTTTTGGAGATTTTTGAAGTATTCTAATCATTCGGTACGTTATTTTAATGCAATCTTTCAATAAAATCATGTTTGTTTCATTAGCCATGTCCGGCTAATCCACCACTAACCGCTTTTGGTGATTGGTTGGTGGATTCGTTCTATGATTAACCTATTGTCTTAACTAGTTATTCCGGAATACTTGCTACCGTTGAATACCCGCATGCGGAATTGTTAAAATCAACTAGTAATCTAGGGTTTTAGTGGTCCACTGTTTATTGATCTAGCACTTTCTTGCGGCAGGACTAATCAGCCCATTAGGAAACTAGGTTATTAGGTCAAGGAAGCAATTGGGGGGCATGTCTATGTGTCACGGTTAAGGAATTAGGTTATTCTAGATCGGTAGCCAACCAGGATCCAGAAGTGGTTAGATTTGTCTCATTTGAATTAAATCAATTTTCTAGGTTAAAGTTAGTTATTTTATTAGTTAGTTCACCCAATCAATCAAAACAGCTAAGTGGCAAAGTAGGTAATTTTAGGTTAATCAGTAATTTTAGTTAATTTAGTTAATCAACTCATCAATTTCCACATATTCCCTAGGTTCGATAACCCTAACTTCCACTACTACAAAATTAATCTAGGTTGGGGATTTGAAACGGCCTGACAAACCGTTATCACTTCTCTTAAAAAAAAGAGTCTAGTACAAGTTAGTGTGTTTGTAATTCTACCTTTTGTTTATGATCTGTTTTTCTGTACCTTCAAAAATTTTCCTTTAGTGTTTTTTGTTCAGGTTTCAAAGTGGCCAAGTGGGTCACAATTTTGTGATTGTAGTTCTACCTGTTGTGTATGATTAGCTTTTCTGTAGTCTATTTATGTGTTCATAATTAAAAATCATTCCATATTTGTTGTTCTAACATCAATTCCTTATATTCTAAAGTTTGCAAATTATAATGTTACTTTCCACAATAGAAATAAGTTTGTTATCCTTTTCAAAGATACTAATTTAGATCGAATTGTTTATAATATAAGTTGTTTTATATTGGTGTGAAAATTTCCAAATTTTTCCATAGTTTTAGGATAGATAAATATATGAGCTCTTTTGTATTGGATTGAAAGTTGCTACTTTTTTTTTTGTTACTTTTAATGGAGATAAACACAGTTATCGTAAGGTGCTGATGTTCTATGTATTTTTTCAGGAGTGTGAAGATTGTGATCTTTTGCTTGCTAATTGTAAGTTTCCTATTTTGGTTTACTACTACTATATTTTGATGCTGCTGTGGTTATCTTTTACACATAGATAGCAGTTTATCTTTGTGTTTAGTTTAATTACTATGGCTCCTAGGTCAGCCTTAATAAAGCGTAGACACTTAGTATGTGGTGAGGGGACTTCCTCTGAGACGTCCTCCTTTCGCTTTCTTCGTACGATTATGTAGATCTGGGTAATTGTTATCAAATATGTGAGTTTTGTGGAGCGTCCTTTTGATATTCTGAACGTATTCGTTCTTCACCAAACAAACGTCCTAATACACTTATATATTTACACATTTTGTTACTACATATCACTGGATCAACACACACATATTTACTTTAAATAATCCCGATACAAATGAATTTACTTACTTTAACCCTGTTGTATCCATAATATAGGAAAGGAATGGCAGAAAAAACCAGAATCCGACAAATCATAGTGAAAGAACCACTCAACCACCAATATCGTTAGAAATCAGGGTGATACGTAATGGTTGATATACAAAAACCAAAAAGTGTACAACTATCTGCTGATGGATAAGCATGTAAGTAAACATAATGCATTTTCATCTTCTATGATTTTAGTTGTTGTTTAAAAATAATGGTGTTTTCCATATTTAACTTTCTTTAGTTTAAACTTAGGATTGAAAATACAATTAAGTCTCCACACCCAATATGGGAAAATGGAGATTCTATAAATAATACAAGATATTACACAAAGGTTACAACATAAATGACTAATTACAAAAGAGACCCTCAACCTAAACATATTTACTAACATCCCCCCTCAAGCTGAACGGTGCAGGACCCAGGCATAGCATTCTTCTGAAAAATTCAAATTGTTCACACGGGAGACTTTTTGTGAAGATGTCTGCTACCTGAAGCTTGGATGGAACAAACTTTGTGTGCAACTTTCCATTAGCAACCAGCTCACGAATGAAATGATAGTCAAGATCAATGTGCTTTGCCCGTTTGTGAGCAACAGGATTTTGGGACATGAAGATAGCACTTTGATTATCACACAGGAGTGTAGGACGATCAGGAGGTAGAGCGTGTAGATCTTGAAGTAGATGTGTGATCCAGATGATTTCAGAGGCAGTATTAGCCATAGCCCTGTATTCAGATTCACAACTTGACCGAGCAACAGAGTGTTGCTTTTTAGCACTCCAAGATATAAGATTCCCTCCTAAGAAAATTGAGTAACCATAGGTGGATCTACGCGTTTCAATGCAACGGGCCCAGTCAGCATCAGAGTAACCTAAAAGAGTTGGGGTACGCTGAGGAGCAAATGTCAAGCCATAGGTTAGCGTGCCTTTGATGTATCGAAGAACCCGTTTTACATGTTTTACATGCTCTTGAGTGGGACTTTGAAGAAATTGACTGAGTTGATTTACTGCATAGGAGATGTCGGGTCTTGTAATGGTCAGATATTGTAGAGCTCCAATAATTGATCTATAGAATGTTGGGTCATGATATGGATCGCCTTCTTTGGATAACGAAATGGATGGGGACAAAGGTGTAGACATTGGCTTGGCATCTAACATATTAGCATTAAGAAGAATTTCCTTTGCATACTTGGTTTGACTCAGAAACAAGCCCTTGTTAGTGCGGGTTACTTCGAGACCAAGGAAGTAACTGAGATCCCCCAAGTCCTTGATGGCAAATTCAGAGTGAAGACGAGCAATGAAGGCGTTAATGGACTTCTCATTGTTCCCTGTTAAAATAAGATCATCAACATACACAAGTAAGTAGATAATGGTGTTATCACGCTTAAACACAAATAGTGATGGATCTGCTCGACTGCAACTGAATCCATTTGAAATGAGAAATGAGCTTAGGCGATGGAACCACGCTCTAGGGGCTTGTTTAAGCCCATAGATCGCCTTATTGAGACGACACACATGATGGGGGAAGTTGGGATCAATGAACCCAGGTGGTTGTTCCATAAAGACCTCTTCAGTTAGTTTGCCATGCAAGAATGCATTGTTAACGTCCAACTGATGCAATTTCCAACCATACATAGTTGCTAAAGTGAGAACGGTGCGAATAGTAGTGGCTTTGACCACAGGGCTGAAGGTGTGAGAAAAATCCAAACCAGGAACTTGTGAGTACCCTTGAGCTACAAGGCGAGCCTTGTAGCGTTCAAGAGACCCGTCAGCTCGTAATTTGGTGCGAAATAACCATTTGGAACCAACAATGTTTGTATTTTTTGGTCTAGGGACTAACGTCCATGTGTTATTAATTTGCAGAGCACTTAATTCTTTTTGCATGGCATCAACCCAGTGAGGATAACGAGTGGCAGTTTTGTGAGATTTGGGTTCAAACGTGGCTAAGAGGGATTGAATGATAGGACTATTAACCGCAATATTAGCCCGGTATTTTGGTTTAAAAATACCGGCTTTCGCACGAGTGACCATAGGATGTCCCGAGGTGGTGGATGATTGAGGAAGTTGAGTCACAGATGGGGCAGTTGGCGGCGGATGTGAAGTAGGGGGAGGAGTATTCGGAGAATTAAATGGGCTGGTAGGCTCGGAATTTGGACTGGAGGGTGGTGTGGTTTCGCTGTAATAATCGGACTCAGTAGCGGAGGAGAGGTCAGATTCAGAGGAGCTGGATTCGGGTATGGGAATTTGAGGAGCGGAGATTATCGGCTCAACGCAAACAGAACACGGGCTGGAATAATTTTGGGGACGGTTTGGAGCTTTTGAGGTGGAAAAGTTGGGCTTCATAGAGGGTTGGGAATTGGGCTTTTGGGAAGCAGATTGAGGAGTGGGGCTGGTCTCAAGAAACGAAGTGAGTAATAGGGAGTCAAGGGAATTTGTTTTGTCACAGTTTGAGAAAGGAAAATTGTTTTCATCGAACTTTGCATGTCTCGTAATATAGTAACGGTTTGCACTTAAATCAAGACAACGATATCCCTTGTGTTGGGATTGGTACCCGAGAAACACGCAAGGTAGGGCACGGGGTGATAGCTTGTTCTCCGCATAATGACGAAGATACGGGTATACACGACAACCAAAGGTGCGAAAATTATTATAATTGGGCTGGGTTTTGAAGAGTAATTCAAAGGGTGATTTATTGTTGGTGACTCTTGACGGAAGTCGGTTGATGATATATGTTGCGGAACTAAAGGCTTCAACCCAAAAGCTTGTTGGTATGCTTGAGTTGAATAGGAGAGCAAGACCAGTTTCAACGATGTGCCGGTGTTTTCGCTCAACACGACCATTTTGTTCGGGTGTATATGGACACGATAGTCGGTGAAAAATCCCATGATCAACAAAAATATTTCGAACTATATGATTGACGAATTCCGAACCACCGTCACTTTGAAATATTTTTATTGTTCGTGACAATTGATTTTGAACGAGTTTAATGAACTCGGGTAGGATATGATAAAAGTCAGTTTTAGCCTTTAAAGGATAAAGCCATGTGAACCTGCTAAAGTCATCCACGAACACAACATAATACCGATAACCATCGTTAGATATAACGGGAGACGGCCCCCATAAGTCACAATGAACAAGATCGAGAGGGTTCATAGCACGTTTAGAGTTGCTATCAAAAGGTAACTTATGGCTCTTGGCCATTTGACAAGTTTCACAAATATTGGGTTTAGGTAATATAGATGTGACATTCAAAAGACCAAGTTTATTTAGAAGCATCAAAACATCAAAATTAGCATGACCTAAACGGTTATGCCATAGCTCAAAGGAGACTTTATTGGAGGTTGCAACGAGAGCCTGTGGTTCATCCTTGAGCACATAGAGACCATTTTCACATCGGCCCCGAGCTAGAGGTTCCCTCGTTGACCGATCCTGAAGGACAAAAGAGGGATATGAGAACACAACATCAACATGATTATCTTTAGTAAGCTTGCTTATAGAAAGCAGATTTTTAGTAATATTCGGGACAACAAGGACATCTTTGAGACAAACATTAGGGTGAATAAAGGATACACCTTTATGTGTAACAGGAAGTGATTTTCCATTACCAAAGGTCACGTGAGACATACCAGAGACGGATGAAGCGGAATTGGTGTGAGAGGAGGAGGCAACCATATGATCCGTTGCACCTGAATCGACGAACCAGTCAGGCTGTGAATTAGAGACTTGGCATTTAGCCTTGAAAGCCTGCGCAACTTGGGCTTCAGTCGGTTTGGTTGGTGCAGAATTCTGATTAATTAGATCATAGCAGCGATTTGCTTTGTGACCCGGTCGGTTACACCATTGGCACGGGTCAGACGATTGGTAGCGACTACCACGAGTACCACGCCCGCCACGAGAAGTATCACGATAAAACGGGCGGTTATTGCCTCTGTTAGTGCGCTGCTGGTTGCGGGCAGTAAAGTTTCGATTCTGCTGGGCCGAGAAGGCCACAGGGGCAGTCGTGGAGGAAGAATGGAGACTCCGAGAGAAAAGTTCGGTGTTTTCGGCCCGTGCTTGCAATTCCCTTAGGGTGATGTTAGGCTGCGCAGCCTTAAGGGAGATGGAAAAGTTCTCAAATGCTGGGCCAAGACCCCGATAGAAGGCATGGGTTTTGTCAGCCTCCGATTGAGGCTGCCCGATCGCCGCCAATTGATCAACAATCGCTTTAAACCGACGTCCAAATTCAGCAACAGTTAGGTTGCCTTTTGTCATAGAATTCATCCTATCTTTCAAGTTCTGGACTCTTTCAATCGACGCATCCGAATAGTTGGCAGCAAGGGTCACCCACTTTTCACGGGTTGTGGGATATCCAATGACATCCGGGAGGATTTCTTCAGACCCAATATGGGAAAATGGAAGTTTAAAACTTCTATGATAAGTGTGGATCGAAGAATAAAATTGTTATAATAATATGTATCAGAAATATTTATTCATAATATACCATGCTTAAAGTGTGTACAGATATGTTCGGTTTAAAAGTCATAATGATTTACATCGGGTTAGTTTATAGTTTAGTTATGCTTAATATAGTATCACTATAGGTGTAGAGAATAAGTTTTTGCTACGTAATTTATATGTAATTTCCCAATTTGCTAAATTTCATATATATTGTATTTTAGATCATTTAAAATATCTGTTTGGAATGCATGCTTAATGCATTTATCTACATACAAGACCATGCATATTTACAAATGTATACTGAAATGATACTTTAAAGAGGAACCGAAGAAGCCAGTGACAAGAAACTAAAGCTGAAAGAACTGTGAGGCAATAACTATGAATATATTAATATTACCATTTTGTTCAACTGTTATTAGCGTGTTGTTAACTATAAACAGGTATTTATGATACATATCTGAAATTAGGTTCTTTAATATGTATGTAATTTGCTAGAATAAATTCTTTACTAGATTAGGTTCTTTAATACGTATATAATTTGCTAAAACATCTCTGAAATTAACTTTCGGAATATGTATCTAACATTGTTATCTGCTATTGATGGCAATTTTGCAGGGCACTGCAGATGGTGTTGATTTCTACCGCGGAAAGCAACTATGGGAACTTTGCATAGAAAAATACGAACCATTTTCGATCAGAGGTGGTAACCACTATGATTTGAAGCTCTATCCATAATACATTAGCCATCTAAAGAAGTTTATATCAATGGTCGAGAAATACTCGTCTCACAGGCACATCAGCAATACCATGGGTAGGTGTTTAATTCTTTGTGTGTGATTGATTTCTGATGATAATCAGCTATGATCAGCACAAAAGGGCAGAATGTTTGAAAAGTTTGTGTTAGAAGAATGAATTAGATGTTTGTTTATTTGTTTGCTGCCATATTGTTTCTTTTCGTGCTACCATTTCTTTTGTGTTCAAAGTGCAAACTGTCTTTAAATCGTAAAAAAAACCCAAAGCTCCTTCCAGTTTGCACCATCCTAATTAAAGATATATATTTGGAAGGGAAAGAATGAAATTCTGTTGATTTAAATTTGAATAACCTTTGGTGTGTGCGGGTGTGTTTCTGTTTTACCACTGCATGCTTATGGTGGCCCTTACTAAGTGGTATAGTCTTTATGCAGGTTGACACACACACACACACATATATGTAGATGTATGTATCTTCACACCATATGTATGTCTTTTCATTAATACTATGTGTGTTTTTACAGGTTGCCCCTCCACTTTCTGTCCTTATAAGTGCTGCAGTGTTTTCAGCTGCACATCTCACTCCTGGGGAATTTCCACAGCTCTTCACACACATTTGCCTATTTAAAAAGGCAAACCTTGGTGCCAAATTGAAATGCAACTCAACTCTGTCACTGTATGAATTTGGCACTAAATGCAACTCAACCATGTCACTATAAGACTTTTAAAGACTTTTTCAAATGCGGCTCAAACCTTGGTGCCAAATTTATAACAGTATAGCTCTGCCGCGTCCTTCATGGTTTCACTAACCGACTTTCTAAAATGGTTCGGCTCCGCGGCGAAGCGTGGGTCGACCCACTTGTTACTAACTAAGATAGAACCTGTGTATTACACGGTTTTAATTATTAACAACTAATACATAATTCAGGTTAAAGAATTACATAAAAAAAAATTTAATAGATGTTATTGTAAATAATAATCATCCACTACGAGGAGCACAAAGAAATCGATGCACAAGTTCCTTAAACTCTTCAGTTAATTACAATTTCAAACCTGAGGAAGCGAAATTATCTGATTATTCAAATTGTTATGGACAAAAAGTAGAAACATATGTTATGGGTACAAACATTATATACCATTTAATACAATATTATCACAATAAAATAAATCCAACCATTCACATGTTTGTTAAAAATATATATATATATATGATTTGGGTGCACATCTAAACAATATGATATTTACATATTTGATCAAACATACTATTCACGTAATATATGACATGAAAAGTAGTTAGTAAATTGGTCATTTGTATGAAAAGAAATTAAATTTCATTGTTAAGATGGTATATAGACAAAACAAAAAAGGAGATGGAATGACACAAAATAATACATTTGACAAGAAATAACATACAAATTGACAGAAACACATAAGTGAAAAAGAAGAAACTCATAAATTTTAAATAAAAAATTTACTTCAAATAATATTAATAATAAAGTTCTATACTATATCATCTATGTTTTATAAGATAATTATATCATATTATCTCAATGTCATATCTAAGTTCAAACAATGAACAAATTACAACAGCAAATATGAAATCCATTTTCGTAATTTGTTAGTAATGAAATTTCTCTAATAGAGAAGTGAGTTGCATTGTTACTTTTTAAGAGTTAAACAAATTATATTTCATATTTAAAATTCAAATAATTACAAGTAAAGAAGAATTATAGTTATAAATTTAATTTTAATATAATATATAATTAAAATCTTATTATTAACTAACTAGTTTTTTTTATCCCCGTGTGTTACACGGCTACCTTTTTAAAAAAACCAAATACAATCAAAATCTACGACAATTATGTATTTTTATAGCTATATAAAAAGGGTGCTACTATTCGTACCCCCCTTATAATTGATTTTTACTTGTTGCACCCCTCCCCTAATTTATAGATAATTACCATTCAAACCTTTTAATTTTATTTTGGTATATTTTAATCAATAAATTTTTTTAAAACAGTTTTTTTACATAGAATTACCAAAAAATAGATTTATAAAAAAAATAAAAATCTTTAAAAAAATTCATTTTTTTCAAAAAACGTTTTTCTATAAAACTGATCGTTCTTTAAAAAAACTAAAAGAAAACTGTTTAAAAACTTTTTAAAAAGTTTTCTACAAAACCGTTTAAAAAACTTTAAAAAAACTATTAAAAACGTTTTATAAACAACAGTGATAAAAATGTTTTAAACAGTTTAAAAAAAATGTTTATTGTTTTTAAATTAAAAAAAATAAAACTGTTAAAAAATATATTTTTTTAATTGTTTAAAAACGTTCTTGTAAATTGTTTAAAAACTTTTTTTTAAATGTTTAAAAAAATATTTTTATAAAAAATCTGTTTAAACCATTTTTTCTAAACTGAAAAAAAATCTTTAAAAACGTTTAAAAACTGTTGGAAAAACCTTTTATTTAAAAGAACTCTTGTTAAAACGTTTTTAAACATTTTTGAGAAAAATGATTATCGTTTTTGTTATTTTATTTTAAAACATTGTTTAAAATAAACTTTCTATATAAACATAATTTTATAGGGGTGAAATATGATAATTTCTTAAATAAAATCTCAGGGGGGGAGTGCAATAAGTAATTAGGGGGAGGGGGTACGAATAGCCTATCCCTATAAAAATTTCTCAGTAATTATAGGTGGTCAGAGGTTTTACGACAGTACGCATTTTGGTGGTGGGTTTCATCTTGGATGGATGTGTAACACAGACTTAAAGAGGGTCTTGGTTACTCGTACGGAATGCGGTCGTAACATGTTGTGGGTAACATCGTTTGTCATGATGAGCCCCCGAGTAACCGGATGTTTTAAGAAACACCCGCATCAACTTTTTTCATTGAGATGGAAATATTTATTGTTTACGTATTATACAAATTGTGTATATAATTCATTAGCAAAGAAAAAGTACTATATATAACAAAAAGATTTAGTGCATGTTTGGCTAACCATTACAAACCAACTTATTGACTTGTTGGCTTTTTAAAAAGCCAATAAATTAAAAAAAAAAATGTTCGGATAGTGCAAAAACACTTTTTAAAAACAACTTTTGGAGAAAGAGATTTCTTTATTAACCCAAAAGCCAAAAACACTTTTTACACTCTAATAAGCACTCCCAAACATACCCTTAAAAATTCCGTACCCTTCAAAATGTCACTCCCTAAACCGTCGTCCTCCTCACATAGACCCTGAGCCGCTTTTAAAGAAAAAAAAGTACGCTTTATGATTCTAAAAAAGTCAAAATTAAGAAAATTTAATCTAATTCCCACATGTAAAACGAATGGAAGAAAAAATGTAAATATGATATGATTTGAAACCGGTAATCACTGATAAGAATGGTTTATTCGAGGGCAAATATATACGTATGATTATCTGTCAATTTATATACACGTAAGATGGACAAATATGTTGCCCCACTTCCCTCAACTAGTCTAAATTCCTTTCATTTATTAATTATGTCACCATCATCATGACCTACTTGTCTTTATTTTTTTAACGAGAACATATTTTTATTAATTGGAACTACTAAGGAGGAGCTAGAGACATCATCTAACACATAATAGTTAATTTAAGAGCACTATAAAATTAATAATTACATCAACATGGACTGCCCACACTATAGTTGATCTACTTTTACCTATATAAAAAAAGCTAAAAAGCTTGTTAGCATCATTCATCTCGAAGTTGTTATCTATACTACAAAACATATTAGGAGGATAAGAAAATTATTTTATAAAATTTTAAGAGTCTAATTACAACTTTTAGACATACTGATAATAGTCTAATAAATAAAAATTAATGTAAAATCAAAATTGTTTTTCTTTTATAACTTTTAAAATATGACATTTTTTTTTTTGCATATACCGTTGTGAAAGTTTTTATTTTCTTCGACGTTTTGATGTCAATTTTATTCCAACCCGACGTGTGACTCACAATGTACAGTAATATAAGCACAAACGTACAAACCGTCAAATTGACTTTAAAGTCTATTAGAAAACGACCCATACACATACAACATCAGTGTCGCATCGACAAACCCTATAGTAAACATGAAATTAGCTTATTGTAAAATATTTACATGTAAACTTAAACAACAACAGTAAGTTTTTTTTGCTGTAAAAAAGTATTTAAAAAATATCAAGAGAAATTCCCGGTAATTATCGTAACAACTAATTTGGTATTCCCTAATTGTATAATGCATGTATGGTAGGTTAAAACCGGATGCACAATATAGTTATTTTGTTTTTGTATCATTTCGTATAGTATCTTTATGGGATACTTCATATAGCATCTTATTCTTGGGGGTTACTTTCCAATCATTCAAATTTCCAATTCCATTACATAGCATGTGTGAAAAGAAAATCTTTTGCAAAATTAATGTTAGAGGTTTTCATTCAACATTTTTGGCTTTCACATTTCATGTAAAAACATAATGCTCTACTTCTCTAAATATGATTTTTTTTCCTTTTCTTTCATTGATACAATTTTTATTTCGTATTAAATGATTATCATAAGAGATTCTCAACATATCATAACATATCATAAGTTGCTAGCTTTAGGGTTACTTGTGATATAGTAGTTTAGGAGACGTCTTGAACTATTGCATTGGTTATTGATTTGATTGCAATGTGCTGATAATCCTAGACAATCCGGGAGGTGATAGGAATATTGGGTAGTCGGGTTAGTTAGTTGCTTGGGATAACATGTTCTCGGCACAGGAGTGCCCTAGGTTAATTAATTGATTTGCTATTCCTTGTCATTCATAGTAATATTTAGTGGTAGTTCCTGCTAGCCTAGGGTGCCTTAGATTGTTTTGAGGGTGGATAGGTTTAGTTGAGGTAGGAAGTACTCAAAAGGTGAACTCCTGTTCGAGTATTAGAGTTGTTAACTAGGAAGGACTTAAAAGGTGAACTCGCCGCCATCGGAATAGTCACAACCGAGGTAAGGTTGTAGGTACTGATTAGGATTCTAGGTCTAGGTGGTATGTTTCTTGTCATTTGAGTTCATCCTAGGTTTTCTTTGTCGGTTGCTAGTTAGTTAAGTTAGTTATTTTAGTTATATAAACCTTTCAAAACCAATTACTCAAATTTCCATTCGTTAATCCCTAATCGAGTCTTATTACGTAGTGTCTCTAGGGTTCGATATCCCGGTCTTCCATAAGCTATACCAACACCGATAGGTACACTTGCCTTTAGGTTCGGTTAAGTTTTAGGAATTTCGGTAAAATTAGGTGTGTTTAGGTCTAGGATTAGGTCTATGATAAAATAGTTTATTTATTAGTTTTTAGTAGTAGTTTCGATCACATCACTTATTTTCGGTGAATCTTTTATGTCGCCTCTATATTCATGTCTCAGGAAGTCAAGATGTATTTTTATTATAGGAAAATCCTTCATATCATTTTTCTCTAAACTATTAAGTTTCTACTAATTTCGGGATGAGATTCCCTAAAGTGGGGAGACTGTAACATTTGTATTTTACCCGATTATAAATCCCGACCCATATCGAAATTGTGTGTTTCAAAGCAAAATATTTAACTAAAATATGTATCGGAAGAATTTTAGGGTATTTATACCTCCAAATAATATTTTAAATGATACATAATTATTTTCAAAGCAAAATATTTAACTAATAAGTTTTTGGACCAATTGGGATCCTCGATACAAAAAATAAAGCCTTTTGTTGTTTTTACGCAATTTCGGTACACGATTTTTCGTTTATCGGGAAATCACGTATTTAAGTCAAGTGTTTAAATCTTAGTAATTGATGAGTCCTATATTCCCAACTCACATCACGAGTCATCATGCACAAAGTTGAGTCTCGAAACATTGTTGATCAATTAAAAGGTGATACGTACGTCAATTTGCATGAAAACGTGTTATGTTAATTTAGTTGTTTGATTGAAATTCAATATGTGACATGCTTATATTCGATTTTATTGGCTTGATTGTGGTTGATATGATGGAGGATGAAAAATGGTGAAAAACGTAGTAAAAAGGGCCAAATAACAAAGAACGGATCCCGAAACGAAGCGACTGATCAAGGAAGTCCTAGATCTAGGTTATAAGATGTTAAAGTTTTGATTTTTATGAAGTATTATGTTGCATGATGATGATAAATGTTAGATCTTGCGTCTTAATGTATAAAGATGGTATTTTGATGCATGAATCATGATAAATATGTTACCTTTGCATGAGATCTAGGTGCTAGCATGATAAAGTTGCTACCTTGTTGATGCATTTATGTTAAAGATTAAATTTTTATAATTATACATGAATGAAAATGGTTAAAGGTGGTAGGTTGATGATGAAATGTGTTAAAAATCATTAGATCTACGTAGATCTTGCAAGTTGAGGTGTTAAGGTAGGAGTAGTGATGATGAAAATGCCATAAACTTTAAACTCTGATTTAATCCATGCATGTGATGTAATGAAAGTTTTGTCTTATTATGATTAATGAATAAGTATGCGTTATGATGAATACTTTGTGCAAAGTATGTTATGCATGTAATTGAATGCTTAGTATGTGGATAAAATATGATCGTTAGCGAAACTAGGTTGTCTTGCACAAAATATATATGTTGCCATGTGATAAATATTCTTGAAAATAATTTGTCTCATGATCGCATGTTATGATAAGTTTTATGGGTATGCATTCTCAATGTTTATCGTGTAATAAGAAACTGTTCGTTGTATGAATCTTGACCAATCTGCATTAATTATGTTAATATACGTGTAAATAATAATTATACGTGTAAATATTAAATATGCATCTAACTAGAGTATTCGTTGCATAATTGTACGTTTTGTGGTGTATATAAATCATGATAAATACATACGTTTATCACTTAAATAAAAATCACTAATGTGTCGTCGAGTCAACTAGGTCAATCATGTCATTTTGTTTCCTTGAATTCATTTGTCATATTCGTTCGTTAAGGTAATCTTCGGGGTAAACTGTCTCATTTTCGTGTTGTCAGTCTTTCGTTCACAACTCTAATACCAGGTGAGTATTCGTAGCCTCTTTTCTTTTATTGTTTTCGGGTGCAACATGTACGCTAGATCAATCTGAAATCCATTATACATTATTCTAAAACTACATGTGAATTTTATGATTGTTATGTGTGTTCTAGTATGTTAGACTTGTGTGGATTATTGCGTTGGACGTAATATTTACTCGTTGATCATTACTCGCTGATCCTTAGACGTAATCATTAACACATCGAGTCGGGGTTACAATAATAGATCTATTAGTTTGACAACCCATCTGACTTGACCGGTAACTGACGTCGGGTGATTGGAAGCCTAATATTCGACCTGGATTCCTGGAATTTTTGATTTAGGTGTATCGCTTGGAGGGAGGGTTTCCCCGAGCGATAAGCATGGAGAGTGCATTCGAGGCCGATTATTTTGTTGTCCTAGGCATATCGCCTGGGATTAGCAATGCATTTAGGCGATACGCCTAGAGAGGTAAAACAGGAAAATTTAATTTTTTATTTTTATTTTATTCTTGTTTACTTATTTTGTTCCGAGCCGGTTGCATTTCGTATTGTGAATCTCTAAACTTCCAGGTGAGCACGTTTCAGTTTTTTATTTCATTTTTTGTTCTTATTTAGTTTTATTCTTCGTGATTAATGGTGTTTTGTTGAGATGTGTTTTGTTTGTGTCTTGCAGGTTCGGTGACATTCACACGTGCATGCTGAAGATTCAATGGAGAACCTGAGAATTAAACTCGCCTTCAATAATCCTTATCCATTTCAGTGGAGTTTGTTTCGTTCTTTATTTGTTTTTTCTATTTATTTTCATTCGCATTTTCCTTTTTTTTTGTGTTTATTTTTATTTTTATTTTATTCTCATCACACATCGGGGACAATGTGTTGTTTAAGTGTGGGATGGAAAGACTTGCGTCTTATTTCTATTTTTAGTGCTTTTTTAAAAAATTAGAAAATTAAAAAAATATTCTTGATTTATGCTGCATACAATGAAAATGATAGTACAATCGGTATTCAATTGTCTAATTAAATGTGCTAAATTGTTACATTAATTAATTGTAAGCTTGTTAGCTAGTTTTCGATGTATTAGTAGGCCCGAATCTAGGGGTGTGCAGAAAGAAACGAAATCCAAATAAACCGACAAACCGAATCCATATCCGAATAAACCGATCTGAATTGTGAATTCGGCTTACGGTGCGGTTTTCAACCGAATCCGAATTGTGAATTCGGTTTACGAATTGGTTATGGTTTTGGGTTTTGTTTTAATTCGATTTATTTGGTTTATTCGGTTATCCATTTAAACCGAATAATATATATATATATATATATAGAGAGAGAGAGAGAGAGAGAGAGAGAGAGAGAGAGTCGAGTTATCCTACATCAAGCAAAAACGCTACATCCATTGCGGATTGATCTGGGGCGTCCATCAAGATCATCCAACAGCCAAGATCTATGGTGTTTCCGCCTATGGCGTTTTCGGTGGGTAAAAAAAACACCATAGGCGGAAACACCATAGATCGTGGCTGTTGGATGATCTTGATGGACGCCCCAGATCAATCCGCAATGGATGTAGCGTTTTTGCTTGATGTATTTTACCCTAAACCTATATATATATATATATATATATATATATATATATATATATATGTATATATATAGGGAAAGTATAGTGAAAACCCACTTGAGTTGTGAAATCTTTGAAAACCCATCCAAGGGTTGTGAGTTTATCCACCTCACTCTATTTTGTCTTATGTAAAAGGGTAAGATTGTATTTTACTCTTTCTCCCATCAATTATCAATTTTATTTTTCCAATGCCCCATCCCATCACCTTTTCCTCCTAGATAACCCCCTTCCTATCTTTTTCTTTTCTTCATTTTCATTTACACTTATCTTTTAATTATTCTTCTTCTTTTTCTTCTTCATATCAAGAACACCAATTAACTCCATTAATGCACTTTAAGAAAACCTTAAAAATCCGAAAAATGCAACCTTCGAATTTAATGGCATCTCCTCAACATCAGCTTCCTCACAATTTGGAAGACCATTTGCATCGTACGGAATCATCTAATGATTTTAATATCAACAATGGACAATCTTATGAAGGTATGTTAAGAGTTTCGTCTTTTTAACCTTTCTCTGTTCTTATTTTTGTTACCTTATATATATTTTTTATGTTTTTTAGATGTTGTTGTAATGGATACTTATAATTTAATTAAATATATTTGTAATAGCACTAATACTTTTTTTTACATATGTTAAATCTCCATATATATTAAACTTACATATGTAAATTACTTGTGCTACGTTACGTAAACTTAGACGAAAATCTACGTATGTGAATTACTTGGATTTACATATGTAAGTTATCTGAATTTACATATGCAACATATTGTGATGTTTACGTATATAAACTGATTTAACTTTTTTTTCTTGAATTTACATATGTAAATTATTTGAATTTACATATGTTAATTATTTGAATTTACATTTGTAAATTACTTGAATTTTACATATGGAAATTATTTGAATTTACATATGTAACATACAGATGAAGATGATTATTAGATGATTATTAAGAAATCAAGAATAATTAGTTTTTATATACTTCTGTTAGCTTTTTTATATTTTTGTTACGTAACATGTTATATCTCATTATCTATTTTAAATTTACATATGTAAATTTATGTTTGTAACATGTTATCTCTTATTATATATTTAAATTACATATGTAAATTACGTTACATATGTAATTTTTTATTTGTTTAATGTTAAATCTCCATATATTATTTGAATTTTCATATGTAAATTACATGTGCTACATACGTAAATTTAGATGAAAATTACATATGTAAATTACTTGAAGTTACATATGTAAAATGTTATGATGTTTACGTATATGAACTAGTGATTTTTTTCTTCACATGTTACGAGATTTTTTTTGTCAAAGATGAAGCTGATTATAAAAAACTCAAAAACAATTAGCTTTTATATATTTTTGTTAACTTGTTATATTTTTTTTAATCATTTCGTATAAAACATGTTTATGTTTATTATTGATTGTAACAACTTCTTACAAATTAATAATATATATTTGTAATTTTTTTGTTTCATATATCCAAATAATTTATATATGTAAAATGATGTCAGTAGAATACTTAATAGTATTATCATTACATATGTAATATGCTGTTAGCAAAATTTTTAATAGCAGTAACATTTTTTACATATGTAAATTCAAATAATATATGAAGATTTATCATTTTTTACATATGTAACACCGAGTGTCTTGCTTTGAAAAAGTAAAAGAGAGAAAGTAAAAAAGGAAGAGAAAGAGAGAGAAAGAGAAAAAAGAAGTAGAGGATATGTAGTAATGATGAGTGTCTTGGTAAGTGAAAAAGTAGGAGAGAGGTAACAATGATTAGTGTCTTGGAAGTGAAAAAGTAGGAGAGAGAAAAAGATACAAGATTACTATAATACCCTATTGAGTATTAAAACATTTATAAAAAAGGTAAAAGAAAAGAGAAAAGATTCTCTTTCAACCACAACCATTGATCATAAAGATCTATGACTCTAAGAGGGTTTTCAAGGTATTCACAACTCAAAGAGTTTTCATTATATCCATTCCCTATATATATATAAATATATATATATATATATATATATAAAATATATATATATATATAGTTTTTTTTATAAAACCATTTAATAAACCTTTTAGCCCACTTAAGTTTAAGTCCAACATCGTTCAAATAGTATTGATTGCAATGTCGAAGAAAACGTTGAAAACCTTGATAAAGTGGAAGAAGGTCATTTACTTATTTGTATTTATATTTTTACTCAGCATCCTTTTTATTATATTTAGTTTCACACCTAATCCTTTTATTTACTTGTTTTTGTTTTTCTTGTAGACATGAGAAGGATAACGGTTGATAGTTGACATTTATGTTGTTTACTCTAGTATGCATACAAACCTATGTTTATTCACCAACTATTCATAGTTGACCTTTATGTTATTCATGTTGCAGGATATGTCGTTGTTAGATGACGGTGAACTTGTTGATGACACTTATGACGCATGTGGACTTAGTTGAGACCTTGAAAATGGATAGATTGTTTTATTTTTGGATTACGATGTTGGAAATCTTTATGAAATGGGATTGTTTAAGAATTATCGCAACCCTAATTTAGTGTTATGTGCATTTAGACAATCCACATGCCCCGATGTATTTCGCCGTCGGTTGGGGTGTGATAGCCGCGAGCCACTTGAGAACCACTTTTGTATTTTTTGCCACACATGCATCCTGCATACGCAATAGCACTAACATCATCCGCGCATGCCCCTGGAAAGGACTCGTGCACCGAATCAGTGGTACACACGGGCAGACCCAAGTTGCATCACGTCGAAGGCACCCGCGGACACGTCAAGCCACTCGTGACCTGACTCGTGGCATCCATCCATGCAACCCGCTTGTGAGGCCAAAAATACAAAGGCGCCTCTCAAATGGCTCGCGATGATGTAAGCGTGCGAAGTGTGCCAATCGCCCACGTCGAATGTGCGTGTGCGGGTTGGGGGTGCTTGGCACCCCGTGGGTCTAAGGGATGTCTCATATTAAAGGAAGAATCTTGAATAAGTCCTAAACTTAAGTTTCATCCCACAAAAAATATGAGATGAGTTACCATACTATATAGGGGGTGTGCACGGTTCGGTTTGGGTTAATTTTTTTGTCAAAACCGTAACCATAACCGAAATTTTGGTTAACCACAATTTGATAACCATAACCAAAACCGATAGTCGGTTATGGATGGTTCGGTTAACGAATGGTTACGGGCCAGTTACGATTAATTTCAGTTAAATAATTAACTTTGAACTTGCACATTAAAATTTAAACTATTAGCTAGTTATGGTTACTTTTACGACAAAACCATAACCAAAATTTTACTAAAACCATAAGCTTCAGTTATAGATGGTTACCACAATACCATAACCAAAATTTTACCAACACCATAAGCCTCAGTTATAGATGGTTACACTCCATTATGAGTCGGTTATAGTTGGCATCGGTTCACTATGAAACTCATTGATTCTTGAACTTGAACTCAAAACTATTTTTGAGTTTAAATGTCTTTGATTTAGACTCTAAGCAAGTCTACCAGCCAATGGATTAAACAATGACTGAATACTTAAGAGCTACAAGCCCACTTATTTTATAGTAGAAGCATGTAAACATGTTTGTTCAAATGGGCGACGTGGGACCCCATTGCCGCTCATTTTAGTATTTGAATATTAAACAATAAAGAATTTGAAACTCTATCCCTAATTCACTACTCTATTTAAATTGCAATCAATATGTACATCTCCAACAATTGTTTTATAAATAGTTGCTTTTCTCAACGAATCTTAATTCCTTATTGTAGTATGTTATGTAAGACATTATTTATATATATAAATATAAATATTTCGATATATATATATATATATATATATAATTATGTCCTTTAATCATTTATCTTAAATAATCAATTACGTATTTAACCCTATCTGGTATTATTTGATGGACGTAATTACCCTTATTAGATAGACTAGGGTTTCCCCTTGGGTGTATAAATATAGAGCTTATTGGAGAGATTAAGGTTAATCACCACAACACAATATTCGACCTCTCTCTCTCTCTCGTCTCTCTCTCTCAATTCGTGAACCCTCACGAATTCATCCCATCAATAGCATACACCCTAAAGGGGAACCAAGGCTATTAACAGGATGGATAATCTGACTGCTGCTGATCTCAACAAGTTCACTACAGGTAATCTTTATTATTATTATCTGTATTTATTTATTAACGATTTCAGGATTCGATCAACATGTGGTATCAGAGCATATGTTGCTCAATCGAATCATTAATCTGAATTCGTTAAAGAACCCTAATCTCGAAATCAATATGGGTTTTTCGATTCTGTCTAAAAATTTCGAAACCCTAATTCGTTTTAAGCATATAATCAAAAATCGGTTTTAATACAAGTCTGAAAATCTTAACACTAATCAAATTTTCGGATATGAAAACTAACAAAAACCCTAAAACTGATTTCGACGAGATTGGTTTACTTTTCGATCGAAATTTCAAAATTCTCGATCGAAAAGCTTAATTTTTCGATTACATATTTAGTTTCCCGATCGATACTGTGGCTTTGTCCCGTTCCCTCGATCGGAAAATATGATTTTTGATCAAAAACCTACTTTCCGATCGGCTTTTCGATCGGCTTAAGGTTCGCGATCGAAAAGTCTATTTTCGACTCTGCTTGATCGGAAAGTGTACTTTCCGATCAGCCTGTACTTTTCGAATCGACTTTTCGATCAATTAACAAATTTTTCGATCGAATCATGTGGCTTAGTCCCTGCTCTTCGATCGGACCATATGACTTTTCGATCGGCTTTTCGATCGGGCCATATGGTTTTCGACCGGCTTTTCGATCCGATCGAAAAGTCTACTTTTCGATCGGAAAGCCTACTTTTCGATCAGGTAAAATTTTGATCGGATACCCTTTTGGATCGAAAATCACTTTTCGATCAGGTACAACTTTTCGATCAGATATACTTTTGTTCGACCGAAAGTCTCACTTTTCGATCGGATACCCCTTTTCGATCGAAAAGCTCACTTTTCGATCGGGTATACCTTTTCGATCAGGGCACACCTTTTCGATCGAAAACCCTTTTCGATCCGCGGTTGTTGACAGGGGGTTTTCTGCTAAATTTGGGGCTTAATATTGAAATTTTGTTTTATTTAAAACCTTATATGTTTATGTTTTACAAAACTTATATAATAAATTGGATTAGTTCCTTAACTTTTATTAGTTATTGACATGTAGCAATTCTGGCCAAAGCTGATTTGCAACCTTAATAAATGTCATTATTATTTCTAACACTAGTTAACTTACTTGGATTAAACTAATCTACTTGCTTAACTTGATACCATTTTAGAACCTCGATTCTGGCCAAAGCTGATTCGTTGTTCATACAATGATTATCAACTAAAATTAAGCATTCGCCTCACTTATACGAGTGTTTCTCTTCTGGCCAAAGCTGATGAGTTATGCTTGTATTTAGCGAAACTAATTTGTACATAAAGCTTAGATGCATCATTTCTGGCCAAAGCTGATGTGATGCATTACTTTATGCACATATCTCTTATTTTGTTCATAATACTTAGGTGATAGGCAAGTAACCAAAGCGAAAGCCGACTCATTTAAGTAGAACCTTACTTTTGTCTATTAATTTTGGTGATTGTAATAGACTTTATCACAACTTACTTGCTTCATTACTATGGTCCTTATTCATGCCTGCTCATTATTATAATAATTACTAATGTCATATGCTTATAATTATTATACTATTATAATTATCCGATTAATCCCTACACCTATCTTCGCCTAGTATCTTATTTTTCTCTCTCTTGTCCACTCTAAGCCTCGACTTTCGGAGTAGAAACCCTGACTGGAACAAACTACGCTGCTTGGAAGGATTCTGTGAATTTGGTTCTCGGCATTTTAGGCTTCGATCATGCACTCCTTAATGATGCTCCTGCTGACCTCACTACTTCGAGTACTCCTGAAGAGAAGACTGCTCATGAAAAATGGGTCAAGTGCAACAAGATGTGCCTTTTGATCACGAAGAAGTCCATTGACATTGCCATCAGGGGGGCCATACCAGATTCGGACAATGCCAAAACTTACCTAGGGTCCGTGGAGGAGTACTACAAAGGAACCTCAAAAGTGCATTCTGGCAACCTCATTCTGAAATTGCTGACTACTAAATATGATGGAAAGGGCAGCATTCGTAAGCACCTGATGATGATGAACGACATCGCCAACAAGCTTAAGGCTCAAGACATGCCGATTGGCGAAACGTTTCTGGTTCACTTCATTATGACCTCCCTTCCTGCTTCTTTCGAAACCTTCAAAGTCAACTACAATGCTCAGAAGGACAAATGGAAAATGAGCGAGCTGATTGAGATGTGCGTGCAAGAGGAAGAACGTCAGAAGCTTGACAGACCAGAAGTTGCTTACCTCGTGACTGCCAACTCCAACAACAAAAGGAAGGGCAAGTTTCAGCAAAGGGAGTATCCTAAGGTTCAGAAGAAGGATGAAGGTACATCATCCGGCTCTAACATCTCCAAGAACAAACCTTATTGCAAGTTCTGTCGCAAACTTGGACATAAACAAGTGAACTGCAAGGGTTTCAAGGAGTGGCTGGCTAAGAAAGGTAATCATCTAAATATGATAACTGAGTCCTTTAATTTAAATGTTCCAACTAATTCATGGTGGTTTGACTCTGGTTCTATGGTTCATGTAACCAATTCTACTCAGGGCTTCCATTCAATCCAGATGCTGGAAAGAAACCAAAGAACGCTTAAGCTTGGGAATGGAAAGGATTTAGCCGTTAAAGCCGTGGGAACCTTAAATTTAATAATGAAAACTGGTTTATGTATTAAACTTTATGATACCTTATATATTCCTGAGATTACTCGGAATCTTGTATCAGGACCAAAGTTAGACATGGACGGTTTTGATGTTTCTCATGGTCATGGCAAACTTACTATCTATTTTGATTCTCAAGTATTTGGTTTTGGTTATCTGGATGGTGGTCTTTATAGATTAGAACTAGATGATGCTTTCTCTAATTCTTTGCTGTCATATAATGTTAATGAAAATTCAACAAAGAGAAAACACAAAAGAGACTTAGAAACTTCATCTATGTTATGGCATCAACGTTTAGGCCATATCTCACGTGATCGTCTATCGAGACTCGTGAAAGATGAAATTTTACCATCTCTTAACTTCAATGATTTTGGAACATGTGTCGAATGCATTAAAGGCAAAATGACATCGACCAATAAGAAGGGTGCCACTAGGAGTTCTAAATTGTTAGAAATTATTCATACTGACATTAGTGGCCCCTATACTACTACTGGAATTACAGGACATAACTCTTTTATCACGTTTATAGATGATTATTCTCGTTATATGTATTTGTACCTCATCAAAGAAAAATCTGAGTCACTAACAACTTTTAAAGACTATAAAACTGAAGTTGAAAAACAATGCGGTCTTCAAATAAAAGTTGTCAGGTCAGATAGAGGAGGTGAGTATTATGGTAGACATACGGACTTAGGTCAGGCCCCTGGTCCATTTTATGAGTTTTGCAAAAGCCAGGGGATCGTGAACCAATATACCATGCCTGGTACTCCTCAACAGAATGGTGTTGCTGAAAGGAGGAACAGAACCTTAATGAACATGGTACGAAGTATGTTAGCCAACTCAGGATTACCTCTATTCCTCTGGACCGAAGCCTTGAAAGCAGCTGTTCATATACTCAATAGAGTTCCCTCGAAATCTGTCCCTAAAACTCCTTACGAACTTTGGACAGGAGAGAAACCGAGTCTAAAATATATGAAAGTATGGGGCTGTCTTGCCGAGGCTAAACTCTATAATCCCTTCTTAAAGAAACTTGATATGAAAACCGTAACCTGTAACTTCATTGGTTACCCCAAACATTCAAAGGGTTATCGGTTTTATTGTCCTTCCCATGTCACTCGTATAGTAGAAACAAAGAATGCCGTGTTCCTTGAAGATCATAACAACAGTGGGAGCAGTGAAAATTCTCCCGATGATTTGCGAGAAGTACAAGACGCGGGGGGGGGGAGGGACTCTTCGTCGCTTACCATCACTCCGATAACTCCTCTTGTACACGCCTCTGTTGCTGACACTGCACCCACACAACCTCTCACAACACCTCCCTCACCAGTTAATGAAGACACTTCAAACGAACAACCACAAAACAATGTTGAACCCGCTGAACCCGTTGTTCAACCCAGGAGGTCAACTAGGGCTAGAAAGCCTACTAACTTTGATGACTATGAAACATACCTGGCTGAGATTGAAACGGATGGTGGAAAGTTCATCGATCCAACCTCTTATAAAGAAGCCATGAACAGTGATCAGTCTTCTGAATGGAATAAAGCTATGCTTGACGAGCTTGACTCCATGAAGAAAAATGACGTTTGGGATTTAGTTGAATTACCCAACGGTGTAAAGCCCGTAGGATGTAAATGGGTCTTCAAAACTAAACTAGATCCTCAAGGAAACGTTGAACGCTACAAAGCGAGATTGGTTGCAAAAGGCTACGCTCAAAAAGAGGGAATTGATTATCAAGAGACCTTTTCACCCGTCTCTCGAAAGGATTCCTTAAGGATCGTTGCGGCCCTAGTAGCTCATTTTGATTTAGAGCTACATCAAATGGACGTCAAAACTGCTTTCCTGAACGGTGACTTGTATGAGGAAGTGTTCATGACGCAGCCTGATGGGTTTAAACCAGAAGGTCAAGAACATTTAGTCTGCAAGCTTAAGAAATCGATATACGGGTTGAAACAAGCATCGCGTCAGTGGTATCTAAAGTTTGATGAAGTCATGAAGAAACAAGGTTTCCTGAAGAATCAAGTGGACCAATGCACCTTTCTTAAGATGAGTGGGAGCAACTTTACTATACTTGTCCTATACGTAGATGACATTCTCTTGGCAAGTAATAGTTTAGACATGTTACATGAGTCAAAGCGATTACTTTCGCTCAACTTTGACATGAAAGATCTCGGAGAGGCTTCTTACGTTATAGGCATCGAAATTCATCGAGATAGAGCCAAAGGGATCTTAGGCTTATCCCAAAAGGCCTATATTGAGCGCGTCCTTGCTCGATATAACATGCAACATAGTAACCCCTCTAAAGCTCCTGTAGTTAAAGGAGATGTTTTCGGCACTTTCCAATGTCCGAAAACAGATGAAGAAAAGGAGCAAATGAGAATGATACCTTATGCGTCTGTAGTTGGTAGCATCATGTATGCTCAAGTCTGTACTCGTCCAGATATCGCTTACATTGCTGGCATGTTAGGCCGTTATCAAACTAATCCTGGCCATGATCACTGGACAGCAGCTAAGAAAGTTCTTAGATATCTGAATGGGACGAGAGACTACAAACTAACCTACAGAAGAAGTGATAATCTGGAATTAGTCGGATATTCTGATTCCGATTTTGCTAAATGCCAAGATGATAAGAAATCCACTTCAGGATACATCTTTATGTTAGCAGGCGGGCCCATTTCATGGAAGAGTCATAAACAACAGCTAACTTCAACATCCACTATGATGGCAGAATACATTGCTGTTTACAACGCAACCTGTCATGGAATGTTGCTTAGAAACCTGATCACTGGACTCAAAATCGTTAATTCCATTTCTAGACCATTGAAGCTTTATTGTGATAATTCAGCTGCCGTTACTTTCTCGAACAGTAACAGTTCGACTGGCGCTGGACTATATCTCGATACAAAGTATTTGTTCGTTCGTGAACGAGTTGAGGAAAATGTTCTTTGTATTGAGTATATAAGTACTAAGGATATGCTTGCGGATCCGATGACTAAGGGTCTCCCAACTAAAGTATTCGAAGAACTTGTTTCGAGAATGGGCTTTACTGAACGGTGACTTGTATGAGGAAGTGTTCATGACGCAGCCTGATGGGTTTAAACCAGAAGGTCAAGAACATTTAGTCTGCAAGCTTAAGAAATCGATATACGGGTTGAAACAAGCATCGCGTCAGTGGTATCTAAAGTTTGATGAAGTCATGAAGAAACAAGGTTTCCTGAAGAATCAAGTGGATCAATGCACCTTTCTTAAGATGAGTGGGAGCAACTTTACTATACTTGTCCTATACGTAGATGACATTCTCTTGGCAAGTAATAGTTTAGACATGTTACATGAGTCAAAGCGATTACTTTCGCTCAACTTTGACATGAAAGATCTCGGAGAGGCTTCTTACGTTATAGGCATCGAAATTCATCGAGATAGAGCCAAAGGGATCTTAGGTTTATCCCAAAAGGCATATATTGAGCGCGTCCTTGCTCGATATAACATGCAACATAGTAACCCCTCTAAAGCTCCTGTAGTTAAAGGAGATGTTTTCGGCACTTTCCAATGTCCGAAAACAGATGAAGAAAAGGAGTAAATGAGAATGATACCTTATGCGTCTGTAGTTGGTAGCATCATGTATGCTCAAGTCTGTACTCGTCCAGATATCGCTTACATTGCTGGCATGTTAGGCCGTTATCAAACTAATCCTGGCCATGATCACTAGACAGCAGCTAAGAAAGTTCTTAGATATCTGAATGGAACGAGAGACTACAAACTAACCTACAGAAGAAGTGATAATCTAGAATTAGTCGGATATTCTGATTCCGATTTTGCTAAATGCCAAGATGATAAGAAATCCACTTCGGGATATATCTTTATGTTAGCAGGCGGGCCCATTTCATGGAAGAGTCATAAACAACAGCTAAGTTCAACATCCACTATGATGGCAGAATACATTGCTGTTTACAACGCAACCTGTCATGGAATGTTGCTTAGAAACCTGATCACTGGACTCAAAATCGTTAATTCTATTTCTAGACCATTAAAGCTTTATTGTGATAATTCAGCTGCCGTTACCTTCTCGAACAGTAACAGTTCGACTGGCGCTGGACTATATCTTGATACAAAGTATTTGTTCGTTCGTGAACGAGTTGAGGAAAATGTTCTTTGTATTGAGTATATAAGTACTAAGGATATGCTTGCGGATCCGATGACTAAGGGTCTCCCAACTAAAGTATTCGAAGAACTTGTTTCGAGAATGGGCTTTACTGAACGGTGACTTGTATGAGGAAGTGTTCATGACGCAGCCTGATGGGTTTAAACCAGAAGGTCAAGAACATTTAGTCTGCAAGCTTAAGAAATCGATATACGGGTTGAAACAAGCATCGCGTCAGTGGTATCTAAAGTTTGATGAAGTCATGAAGAAACAAGGTTTCCTGAAGAATCAAGTGGATCAATGCACCTTTCTTAAGATGAGTGGGAGCAACTTTACTATACTTGTCCTATACGTAGATGACATTCTCTTGGCAAGTAATAGTTTAGACATGTTACATGAGTCAAAGCGATTACTTTCGCTCAACTTTGACATGAAAGATCTCGGAGAGGCTTCTTACGTTATAGGCATCGAAATTCATCGAGATAGAGCCAAAGGGATCTTAGGTTTATCCCAAAAGGCATATATTGAGCGCGTCCTTGCTCGATATAACATGCAACATAGTAACCCCTCTAAAGCTCCTGTAGTTAAAGGAGATGTTTTCGGCACTTTCCAATGTCCGAAAACAGATGAAGAAAAGGAGTAAATGAGAATGATACCTTATGCGTCTGTAGTTGGTAGCATCATGTATGCTCAAGTCTGTACTCGTCCAGATATCGCTTACATTGCTGGCATGTTAGGCCGTTATCAAACTAATCCTGGCCATGATCACTAGACAGCAGCTAAGAAAGTTCTTAGATATCTGAATGGAACGAGAGACTACAAACTAACCTACAGAAGAAGTGATAATCTAGAATTAGTCGGATATTCTGATTCCGATTTTGCTAAATGCCAAGATGATAAGAAATCCACTTCGGGATATATCTTTATGTTAGCAGGCGGGCCCATTTCATGGAAGAGTCATAAACAACAGCTAAGTTCAACATCCACTATGATGGCAGAATACATTGCTGTTTACAACGCAACCTGTCATGGAATGTTGCTTAGAAACCTGATCACTGGACTCAAAATCGTTAATTCTATTTCTAGACCATTAAAGCTTTATTGTGATAATTCAGCTGCCGTTACCTTCTCGAACAGTAACAGTTCGACTGGCGCTGGACTATATCTTGATACAAAGTATTTGTTCGTTCGTGAACGAGTTGAGGAAAATGTTCTTTGTATTGAGTATATAAGTACTAAGGATATGCTTGCGGATCCGATGACTAAGGGTCTCCCAACTAAAGTATTCGAAGAACTTGTTTCGAGAATGGGCTTTACTGAACGGTGACTTGTATGAGGAAGTGTTCATGACGCAGCCTGATGGGTTTAAACCAGAAGGTCAAGAACATTTAGTCTGCAAGCTTAAGAAATCGATATACGGGTTGAAACAAGCATCGCGTCAGTGGTATCTAAAGTTTGATGAAGTCATGAAGAAACAAGGTTTCCTGAAGAATCAAGTGGATCAATGCACCTTTCTTAAGATGAGTGGGAGCAACTTTACTATACTTGTCCTATACGTAGATGACATTCTCTTGGCAAGTAATAGTTTAGACATGTTACATGAGTCAAAGCGATTACTTTCGCTCAACTTTGACATGAAAGATCTCGGAGAGGCTTCTTACGTTATAGGCATCGAAATTCATCGAGATAGAGCCAAAGGGATCTTAGGTTTATCCCAAAAGGCATATATTGAGCGCGTCCTTGCTCGATATAACATGCAACATAGTAACCCCTCTAAAGCTCCTGTAGTTAAAGGAGATGTTTTCGGCACTTTCCAATGTCCGAAAACAGATGAAGAAAAGGAGTAAATGAGAATGATACCTTATGCGTCTGTAGTTGGTAGCATCATGTATGCTCAAGTCTGTACTCGTCCAGATATCGCTTACATTGCTGGCATGTTAGGCCGTTATCAAACTAATCCTGGCCATGATCACTAGACAGCAGCTAAGAAAGTTCTTAGATATCTGAATGGAACGAGAGACTACAAACTAACCTACAGAAGAAGTGATAATCTAGAATTAGTCGGATATTCTGATTCCGATTTTGCTAAATGCCAAGATGATAAGAAATCCACTTCGGGATATATCTTTATGTTAGCAGGCGGGCCCATTTCATGGAAAAGTCATAAACAACAGCTAAGTTCAACATCCACTATGATGGCAGAATACATTGCTGTTTACAACGCAACCTGTCATGGAATGTTGCTTAGAAACCTGATCACTGGACTCAAAATCGTTAATTCTATTTCTAGACCATTAAAGCTTTATTGTGATAATTCAGCTGCCGTTACCTTCTCGAACAGTAACAGTTCGACTGGCGCTGGACTATATCTTGATACAAAGTATTTGTTCGTTCGTGAACGAGTTGAGGAAAATGTTCTTTGTATTGAGTATATAAGTACTAAGGATATGCTTGCGGATCCGATGACTAAGGGTCTCCCAACTAAAGTATTCGAAGAACTTGTTTCGAGAATGGGCTTTACTGAACGGTGACTTGTATGAGGAAGTGTTCATGACGCAGCCTGATGGGTTTAAACCAGAAGGTCAAGAACATTTAGTCTGCAAGCTTAAGAAATCGATATACGGGTTGAAACAAGCATCGCGTCAGTGGTATCTAAAGTTTGATGAAGTCATGAAGAAACAAGGTTTCCTGAAGAATCAAGTGGACCAATGCACCTTTCTTAAGATGAGTGGGAGCAACTTTACTATACTTGTCCTATACGTAGATGACATTCTCTTGGCAAGTAATAGTTTAGACATGTTACATGAGTCAAAGCGATTACTTTCGCTCAACTTTGACATGAAAGATCTCGGAGAGGCTTCTTACGTTATAGGCATCGAAATTCATCGAGATAGAGCCAAAGGGATCTTAGGCTTATCCCAAAAGGCCTATATTGAGCGCGTCCTTGCTCGATATAACATGCAACATAGTAACCCCTCTAAAGCTCCTGTAGTTAAAGGAGATGTTTTCGGCACTTTCCAATGTCCGAAAACAGATGAAGAAAAGGAGCAAATGAGAATGATACCTTATGCGTCTGTAGTTGGTAGCATCATGTATGCTCAAGTCTGTACTCGTCCAGATATCGCTTACATTGCTGGCATGTTAGGCCGTTATCAAACTAATCCTGGCCATGATCACTGGACAGCAGCTAAGAAAGTTCTTAGATATCTGAATGGGACGAGAGACTACAAACTAACCTACAGAAGAAGTGATAATCTGGAATTAGTCGGATATTCTGATTCCGATTTTGCTAAATGCCAAGATGATAAGAAATCCACTTCGGGATACATCTTTATGTTAGCAGGCGGGCCCATTTCATGGAAGAGTCATAAACAACAGCTAACTTCAACATCCACTATGATGGCAGAATACATTGCTGTTTACAACGCAACCTGTCATGGAATGTTGCTTAGAAACCTGATCACTGGACTCAAAATCGTTAATTCTATTTCTAGACCATTGAAGCTTTATTGTGATAATTCAGCTGCCGTTACTTTCTCGAACAGTAACAGTTCGACTGGCGCTGGACTATATCTCGATACAAAGTATTTGTTCGTTCGTGAACGAGTTGAGGAAAATGTTCTTTGTATTGAGTATATAAGTACTAAGGATATGCTTGCGGATCCGATGACTAAGGGTCTCCCAACTAAAGTATTCGAAGAACTTGTTTCGAGAATGGGCTTTACTAAAGACCTTAACTAGCATATCGTACTTCTTATTTTAATTTAATTTCCTCTTCCGTTTGATTTTGTCTCTAAATATGTTATGCATGCATTATTGACATATAGACAGTTTATTATAAATCAACGTTAAGGGCTTATTTTGTGATTGATTCTAAATTTATGTTGAATTTTAAATTTGGGGTTGTAGTATGATTAATGGGGGTCTTGAGTTGGATAATCAACTCTATGACTGTATTTTTCTGCTGCAATTTTGGTTTAAAATTGAAATGAGTATTAAATTCTGATCAGACTTATCTAATACCTCATATAAATGATCATTCGGCCAAGTGGGAGAATGTAAGACATTATTTATATATATAAATATATATTTCGATATATATATATATATATAAATATATATTATGTCCTTTAATCATTTATCTTAAATAATCAATTACGTATTTAACCCTATCTGGTATTATTTGATGGACGTAATTACCCTTATTAGATAGACTAGGGTTTCCCCTTGGGTGTATAAATATAGAGCTTATTGGAGAGATTAAGGGTTAATCACCTACAACATATATTCGACCTCTCTCTCTCTCGTCTCTCTCTCTCTAAATTCGTGATACCCTCACGAATTCTTCACCCATCATTAGCTATACACCCTAAAGGGGAACCAAGGCTATTAACAGGATGGATAATCTGACTGCTGCTGATCTCAACAAGTTCACTACAGGTAATCTTTATTATTATTATCTGTATTTATTTATTAACGATTTCAGGATTCGATCAACATGTTAACTTATGAACCATTTTTTGCAATATATTTCATTCACTACATACATGATACATGCATACACATACGTTTTATTATGAGTTTCGTACATACATGTATGTATGATGGTTATGTATGTGTTTTTATTTTATGTGAGTTTATCTTTGAGAATATACCCACATTCGGTGGATGAAAAAGTTGAATTGGATGAGACCTTCTAGGCTTTAAAGGCTTTAGTTTGTAGATTCCGGCATATGTACATACTTAAGATATACAAATGTTTCGAGTTCGGTTCGGTTTCGATTATAACGGTTAATCAAAACTTCATAACCGTAATCATAACCGACTGGTCGGTTAACCAAATCCTCATAACCATTACCGTCGGTTATGTCGGTTATCGGTTAAACTCGGTCCGGTTATGTCGGTTATTGGTTCGGTTATCGGTTAATTCGGTTAACTTGCTCACCCCTAAATTACTATACTTATACTTTTCTATCAATTTTCGCAACTTTCACAGAATTACAACTTCAGACTCTCTATACTATACTTATACTTTTCTCTTAATTTTTGAACACTAATATCTCATTCATCCGAACTCTTTATAAAGTTGTTGTACTTTCATCGTGGCTCTGATTTTGAACATCGATATCTCATTTATTTAAACTCTTTGTAAAGTTGTTGTACTTTCATTGTGAATATGTATCTATATTTATGAATCTTAGAAAAGTTTAAAATTTTTGTTTTACTAAAAACAGGTCCTCCACAAGAAATATTCAATTTTATAGGACTGTCATTAGGCGTTTCGTTTAATAAGTCTATATTTAGTATACTAGGTTAGTAACCCGTAAAATATACGGGTTGAATTTTGGTTCATAAAATGAGATAAATGAAAGAAAAAAAATGATGAGAGATTTCGAAATTTAAGTTTAGAAATTTTAAAAGATTTGAAGTTTCATTACATTAATTAGAAATTTAAATTTTATTAAATGTAAGGTTCAATTTTATATTTGGAAAGTTGAAATAATATATTGAATTTATTTTAAAATTTATATATTGATTTTATTTAGTGTTGACATATGGACATGATGATGTGGATGGCCTTAGAAAAGAGGCCACGTGGCGACCGTTTTTATTGCTTTATTAAGCTATGTGTAGTGGTTAAGGCCCATAAAGCCTCAAATGGGGCATTAACTGACACGTGGCAGCTGACTGGACAAGGGGCTTTATGGGGCTTTATGGTGTAGTGGATAAAGCCCCCATAAAGCCCCACCATCATTACTTAATTATTATTTTTTTTTCTTTTATTTTTTAAAACAAACTACTTTCATTAAAAAAAAGGTTACAAATAAAAATAAAAACACGATACAACCAAAACAAAAGACGATAAAATTAAAAAAAAAAACTAATCATCGGATTGGACATCGTCGTAGTCTTCTTGGTTTTCTTCACCGTCACTCTCTTCTTCTTCTTGCACAACCGGTTCGGGCACGTAATCAAATGGCCTAAAGGTCCAAGTGTGTTCAACCAAATCCGCTTTTAGAGAGTTGTGTATCTCTCTAGAACGCAACATCGCGTAGTTTTGAAGTCGCTTCTCATTCGTCGCAGGTGGCATCACTTGGATATGTTCGGGGCGAAAGTCGGCACATATCGCATGACCCTTATCCTCTTTGTTCATGTTATGCATGAGGATAATTGCGCGCATACAATCCTCCATCTTATCCTTCGTCCACAATCGACAAGGATTTTTAAGAAAGTGCCATTTTTTTTAAGATTTCCAAAACAACACTCGACGTCCTTCCTAGCCGCCTCTTGAACCCTCTTGAAATATCGCCGCTTCTCATCAATTGGGTCTTTGAATGTCTTCACAATCATCGAGTACTCCGGATATATCCCGTCACCCAAGACATATCCATGTTGGTAGTAGGTTCCATTCGCGTAAAACCCGATCTTCACCATCTTATCAGATACGTAATCCTCAATCACAGAAGAACCTTCCAAGACGTTGATGTCATTAAGAGACCCCGCGACACCAGATTTGGCGTACCAAATCCAACGATCGTTTGAGCATACGGCCTGCAGAATAACGGATGGACCTTTCTGGTCACCCCTCGTGTGATGTCCTCGCCATTCGGTTGGACAATTATCCCAAGTCCAATGCATGCAATCTATACTTCCAATCATGCCCGGTAAACCATGAACTTCTTCGTGGTGATCGTATAGCTTTTGCATGTCGTTCCAGGTTGGTTTTCTCAAATACCGCGTCGTGTACAAGTCGGCAAGGCCTTTGCAAAATTCCTCCACCGTGTCTCTCGTCGTCTTCTCGGCCATCTTCAAATACTCATCGTTGATATCCGTAGTGTTGCCGAACGCAAGAATTTTTATCGCCGACGTACACTTTTGAATAGAAGTGAACCCAAGCTTTCCAGTGGCGTCGAACCGTTGCCTAAAATAAGGAGAATGTTCTTCCAAATCCTTAGCTATACGCAAAAATAACCGTTTGGTTATTCGAAACCGTCTCTTGAACGTCTCCTCGTCGTAGAGTGGGTTGGGCCCAAAATAGTCTCTCATCAGATTATCATTGGCCGCATTACGATCACGTTCGAGGTGTCTCCGCTTAATAACTGGGCGTGGAACCGGCACGTCAAAAAGTTGAATTGCGGCGGAAACAACCTCGTCTTCTTCATCGTCGAAGAGACCGAGTCGAGTGGAGGAAGAGGGAGAGCCCATTTTTTTTTAAAAAAGAAGAGAATTGAGAGAGTATGAGAGAGTATGAGAGGAATGAGTGTGTGAGTTTTATAAATTATGTGTGATATATATTGTGTAAGATTTAAAAAAAATTGAAAAAAATATATATATATATCCGTTGATATAGCCGTTCAACGGCTATATCCCCACCAAACATTCCCCCTTCTCGGCGTTAAACCCCTCACGCCCCTCGCCCATTCTCTCTCTATAACGCCCCATAACGCCCCACCGTAGTGGGGGTGGGCGTTATGAGGGGCGTTATAGAGCCCGGATTCGCCCAGTAACCAGGGCATGTCAATAATTCGGATTTGAGAGCCTAAGCAGGACTGTGCAAAAACCCAAGCGATTTAAGAAGTAGATTGCATTATTGTTTTATATAGTGTCCACTCACATTGCCTACGTTCAAGCATTAATATATTTTAATTAGCCTTTTTCTTTGATGCAATAAAATAAATTCTCAGCTTTCAAACAGATCATCAACTAAATATTTTTATAGTTTTATATCTATCTATAAAGGTTGTTTTAGGATACGAATCTATGAGACAAAAACAAAAAAAATTGCAAATATATCTTTCATATATTTATATCAAGCTAACTAGACTAGAATGTGCATGTGTATACAACTAGTTTTGATAAATATAAATATCATGAAAACGATAACTAATGTAGAAATGATAGACATGTGAGGTGGAATTTTGATAAATATAATTATCATGAAAACGATAACTAATGTAGAAATGATAGACATGTGAAGTGGAAAATCGATAATGGTAAGCAAATCTTTGAAAATAGTACTAGTGATTTTCAAGAACATGATATGTCACATTGTCCTCTGTCTCTCTCATATTTAATTTTGCATCTCGATCTATCTCTGTCCACACAATTGTTGTCAAGACTACATATTCTATACGAAGAAACATATCATGGGCATACAATCTGTACTCTTTGTTATTAATTAGGAAAGATACGTAATTGATTGACTTAGATGCTGCAATTTATGTTTTCTTTTTTTGTTACTATGCCTTTCAAAGGAAGCTATGTTTCCATATTCATGATGTTTGTTTAATGTTTTAAAACTCGTTTTGAACCAGGTTGAACTGATGACCAGAGGCTAAGTCGGTTTGGGTGTGTCCAGTTTAGTCTAATTTCAAATTAATTTTGACCCGGCGGTTTTTAGAGTTCAAACGGCCGAAACCCGAAACCGGAGCCGCTAAATAAACCGGTTTTTAAAACTTAAGTCACACTCACACTAATTGATGAGGAATTTGATTCGTAAAACACTTTAATGTAGTTTATACCGAATAAATATGGTTTGATTAAAACTTATATTGTTGTTTTAATCAAATAAAATATGATAAAGCGCGTATATCTTACGGGACAAAAAACGTATAAAAAGCGCTCGCAAGATCAAAAAGAATATTTAGAAAAAAAACAGGTTCATTTTCGTTCAAATTTATACCAGGGTCTTTATCTTTAGAAAAAAATGGCTACGAATTTATACCCGGACTTTCACATCGTCATTCTTGCTAATGAAGGTGGTGTTTCACTGCGTGAACTTTATACATTTTTTAATTATGAAATAAAGTTGTAAGTTGTAACGTGGCCACTCATTTACTACTAGTCAAAATGTATACTGAAAAACAAAAGACTCACCAATCACAAATAAGGTACGCATCTTGTCTTCTTCTCCGTTAGCTAGCAGCTTAGCTATTATTTATCACATGAGTGAGAGAGAGATCAGAGAACCACAACTCTGTGTATGAGAGAGAGAGAGAGAGAGTGAAAGAGATTTAGGGGACAACAATGGCCCTGCTACTATAAATGACATGCAGATTCAGCAGAGCAAATCATCATCACCAGAACAAAACGAAGGAAGAAGAAACAGAACAATCAGTTCTTAAGCTTTTTTCTCTGACTTGAAGCTCTGTTTCTCTGCATCATACGGTAAACATCAACGGCTCCGTTTTTCTCGCTCTAGATTCATGTTTTTTAGCTGATTAGATCGCTATAAAGGTTGTGAATCGTTTAGAGGATCTATTCTCGTGAATTACTTATCGAATGAGGGAAAATTCTTACTGATTTTGTTCAAATAATGTAAAATGCTTATGGATATATAGCCGCACAATCTTAATCACGATATTCGCGTCGAAATTCTGGTGCGGTTTAGTCTCAGTTCTTACTCTAGTTTCGAACGTCATTCTGATCTTAATACTAAAACCAATCAGGTTAGCGAGATTTGTTATTATGTTTTCGCATAGTTTTATCTAGATTTTGTTTGTTTTTTTAACAATTGCGTTAATTTGTGGACTCAATCGGTGAGTTCAGTACTTCAGTTTCAAAATTCGATTCTCTTTTCAATTTTGATCCCGATTTTGCGGAGTCAATACTTGAATGTACGATTTCCTGAAAAATCTGCGTATAACTTTCAACGAAATTTGCGTCTGATATCATGCCTATTTCTGCGTGCTTCATATGTGTATGCTCATAATTTTATCCCCATTGATGCGGATTCAGTTCACCATTTAATTTTACATGATCATACACAATCGGTAGTAAAATTTATTTTACACGAAATAAACTTTTTTATGTTTGAAGTTGTAGAGATCTGAAAACGAAGGCTACAAGTTTGAGACAAAATGAGGAATTCAGAATCAGAGCAAGCTTTTTACATTGAGAGTGATGAAGATGTGGATGTGGATTCAGTTGGAGGGGAAGATGATGGGAATGAATCGGAATTCTCAAATGATTCCGATGATAACGCTCAACGCCAGAGCAAACCTAATTCCTTAAACCCGTCCTGGCCTCAAAGTTACAGGCATGTCCCCATCCCTTTTCTCTCACTGATTCAAGGATCATCACTTTTATGGGTTCTCTTTAAGTTCTTCTTTGGCTAAAAGTAGGTACATAACATATGTATGAATATTGATTCCTATTTTTCTGGCATGTCTCACTTTTTTCTAAGTTCTTTCAAGGTTTATCCATTTATATGGCATACCTTTAACTTTTGTAGATCCATTTGAATTCTGCAACTTTTTTGTAACACAAATCAATAATCAATCTGAACTTAGTAAGACCTGTTACAGATTAATAAATTATGTACTTAAAGGGCTAATCATATTATTCATATCGTTTTGTTACAAAAGAAAGCATTTAATGATTACTTATCTATGATTTTTCAGGCAATCCATTGATCTGTACAGTAGTGTACCATCACCGAGCCTCAACTTTCTGGGGACTCCCACGCTGTCTCGATTAGGCAGTTCATTCCTGTCATCATCTCTGACAAGAAGGCATACTCCTGAGATACTCCCAAGTTTGAGCAAACCTTTTTTGCCACAAACAACAGACAACCAGCAACCACAAGAAAGACGTAGTTCTCACTCGCTTCTTCCTCCACGTGGATCGTCTGCCAAGAAGTTACCACCTTATCAGAAATCTTCTAAGGCTTCACATGAGCTTCCTCTTTCTAGGCAGAGCTCATATGGTCAATCTGTGCTTAATGGTATGCAACATGAAAATCTTTCTGTTTTCTGATTTCAGGGAGACCCATTTTTAGTACATACGTGAAACATACAGTCCAGCAGAAACTGCATAACGGTATGCTTTGCGTGCATACAGAGCACCTTGATGTTTACACAAATATTCATATGGTAACCTTGAGAACCTGTTACCGTAAAACCCTCAAGTGACCCCACCAATTCCCTACTAACCAATGGGATTATGGAAAACACAGCTTGCACGGGCAAGGTGGCCTTCAAGGGGATTAAAGGCAGAAAACCAGTGGAAGTTGGATTCGAACTGGAGACCTTCCTAGAGGGACTCAATCGCTTACCACTATGCCACCCCTTGAAGGTTGCTCGAAAGATATTTGTCACGCATTGGAGTCGAACTTTTTATGTTCATGTGTTGTTATTCTTTCTAGTTTTGCATACTCATGGTTGGAGGTTGAAGTATGTGGATGTTTATAAGTGCGTGTACCTTTTTGGTCCTAGTTCTGTCTTAGGTTTACTCCATGTCAACCAATCTGAAGGGTCCCAATTTTTTTATTGATACAATTCATGTCCTTCTGCCATTTGATTAAAATTGGTATGATGCCCCCCTATGATTTTTGGTCCCCAATAGAGCATTTAACCAAAACAAGGTTGGTCCATAGTTTGATCTACTCTCACCTACCACACATTGTTGGACCACACATTTAAATTCTCACAGCATACTGGTCAGTGCCAGTGAATACTCTGTTAGATCTGATTTAAAAAGAGTTGCACTTGTGTCCTTGATTTTAGCAAACAAAGCTGATTTATCAAACATTACTAACTTTTGTCGTGATAAATATTTATCTATGTGGCATTGTACATAGTTTTATAATCTTTTTGCATTATAATTTTGTGTAGGTGTAAATGTTCTTTGTGGAGTAGGAATTCTTTCAACTCCCTATGCAGTCAAAGAAGGAGGATGGTCTGGATTATTATTATTGTTCGTCTTTGGTGTTCTCTCTTTCTACACTGGTATCCTCCTTCGATACTGTTTAGATAGTCAACCTGGCCTCGATACGTATCCAGATATTGGCCAGGCTGCATTTGGCACCACAGGTCGTCTAATCATTTCTGTAAGTTAACTTCATTATCAAGGTGCCAAAGTTTGCTTCTTAATTACTTAAAAAGAACATACGCATACCTATGAATGTATATTTGTACATTATGACTAGCTGCTGACATTAACATACGCATACCTATGAATGTATATTTGTACATTATGACTAGCTGCTGACATTTTCACCCTTTTTTCTTGGTTTCTGTTTCTGCAGATAATTTTGTATGTGGAGTTATATGTAAGTATATTCTGCTCAATTTCATTTTTAATACCGATTAATATTTTGATATATGATCAGTTCACTGCTAAGGTTATTCATTATTATATACTAATTTGTCATCAGTGTATGAAACTGCAACATAGTTAAGTAGTCAATTCTTTCAATCTAAAAGCATTCTACTATAACTCTAGACTTATTCTTGATATATTTCTAATAATCATCATTTTTTGTGCCACTTATACAAATTTTACACACAAGCTTATTTTTATATAAATTTATAAACACATAAATTTTCATTCGTCTGGTGATACAGTTTTTTTTCATTTCTTATGAATATTACTCCCCTCCAACTCAATAGAATTGCAAGATTTTTCTATTTTAGACTCTCATAGCAAGCTTAACATTTCCACCTGTGGATAAACTTGAGTGAATTTGCTGCAGGCGTGTTGCGTTGAATATGTAATCTTGGAGAGTGATAATCTATCATCTCTCTTTCCAAATGTACACTTAAATCTGGGAGGATTTATACTTGATGCACAATATTTATTTGCTATTATCATCACTCTTCTCGTGCTTCCAACAACTTGGCTCCGTGACATGAGTATTCTCAGTTACATTTCCGGTAAGTGATATGAAATACTAACTCTTTTAATTAGTTTGTAGTGTTTTAACTTTTATCGATACTTTTTATCCAGCCGGGGGAGTTATTGCATCCATTTTAGTAGCTGTTTGCTTGTTTTGGGTCGGCTTGGTTGATAATGTTGGCTTTCAAATTGAAACCACAAAGGTCTTCAACCTCTCCAGCTTCCCTGTGGCTATAGGGCTTTATGGCTACTGCTATTCAGGACATGCAATCTTCCCAAATATCTATACATCAATGGCAAACAGGAGTCAATTTCCTATGGTCCTTTTAGCCAGGTAAGAACCTGTGTTGACCATGAAAAAAGTCAACATTCACTCCAGAGTCATTGTTGAATATGTGGTCCTGTTTTCTATGCAGCTTTGGAATATGTGGTGTTCTTTATGCTTCAGTAGCGGTAATGGGTTACTCGATGTTTGGTGAATCAACAGAATCGCAATTCACTCTTAACCTGCCAAAGAATTTGATTGTCTCCAACATTGCTGTGTGGACAACAGTAAGTTAACTATAACTCATGGTGTATATCATACATTTATTTTCCAAAAGTTTAGTCTACTAACCTTCAAGGGGTGGCGAAGTGATAAAGCACTCGAGTCTCTATAGCAGAGCTCTCATGTTTAAACCAGCTTTCATTGGCTTTCTGCCTTTAACCCCCTTGAAGGCCACATGTCTGGTGTAAGTTGCATTTTACCTTATCACATTGGTTAGGAGAGTATTGGTTGGGTCCCATAACTTCTCAAGTAATGGGTTCTTATGATTACCAGAAATACTTCAATCTACTCATATCCTTGTTTTATTCTTTTGCAGGTAGTTAATCCGTTTACCAAATATCCTTTTTGCTTGAACTAGTTATATTATGAACTAAAATCTTCCTATATTTGGAAAGATTGGGTAAACAGTTAACTGTATTTCCTTAACTAGACCTACATATGCTTTGACCATGTCTCCAGTGGCTATGAGTCTTGAGGAATTGCTACCATCAAATGGTTCCAAGTCTCGTCTCTATTCCATCCTCATCAGAACGGGTTTGGTGCTCTCTATTTTGGTTGTAGCACTCTCGATTCCTTTCTTTGGTACGTTCAAACACACCCCAGATGTACTGACAAAATGCGTTTTATTTTCCTGTATAAACTAAAGATTTTGATTTCTTCTTTTTACAGGTCTTGTGATGTCACTTATTGGATCTTTACTGACCATGCTAGTGGTATATTCTTCTTTACAATAGGGTGCTATGTGGGTTGTGCTCGTGGGTTGAATCTGACATGTTTGTAGATTGACACAAATACGACCCGTTAACCCTGGAAAAAGTTATTTTTATCTTTTTTGCATATTAATACTCTAAAATTATTAATTTATGATAAAAAATACAAACGTGTATAAAACAATTAAGTTTAAGCTATAAAACATGATGCCATCTTGTAAATCTTAAATTTTGACACAAATTACCCAAAGAGTTTAAATTATGGCATTGTACAAATTTTAAAAAATATATATATATATAAAATTTTATAAAATAAACGGGTGACGCAGTTAGCTAAACGTGTTCACAGATTCAACCCAAGACTGGCCCAAGTTCATTTAAAGCTAAACCTGAACACATTCGTGTTGGGTCTGTGCTATTTTAGGAATTCACAGTTGCAAATACTTAATCATTTTGTAGAATCAAACAATATTGTACATGAAGTGCATAAAGTAATGTGACTGACTATATATGATTGTTACAGACGTTGATACTTCCTTGTGTTTGCTTTTTGAGCATCCTAAAGGGAAAGATAACCCGGTTTCAGGTATAAATTAACATATAGCGGTCAAATTAAGGATCAATGAACACTGCGTAGTTCATAATTAATTTGTTTCGTGTTTCGCTTTGTTTGTAGGGATCACTCTGTGCGTTGATCATCGTGGTTGGTATCATCTCGTCAGTTATCGGAACCTATACATCGATGAAGGAAATCATTCAGCAGTTGTCCTGATCTTGTTTTGGTACCTCTATTTAAGCTTGATTGTTGCTGTCAGCATAAAAATAGAATAGACATTTGTTTTATATATATATTTTGTATTTGTTAGTATGGAATTTTGTTTCTCCTTTCTTATGGTAAAATCGTTATTTTAGATATGTGATTACAAGAAACACACGTATATCAAATAAAAATCTTCCTTATAGCAAAGCTATAAGCTATTGATAGATGCTGTCCGTAAGACATCTGATTAGAAGTCTGAGTTTACACTATTGGTAGAATATAATACTGTTAGAAAATTATAAAATACATTTTTATTGCTCAAAGGATTAATAAAACTTTTTCTATTTAACTATTCTTTTTTGTTTGTAAACTTCTATAGACATGTATTATAGAACACTTGTGAATACAGATTTTAAGATAGGCTACTTAATATAATTGTTTATATAACATATCAACATATTTCCTTTCTCCTACATACAGAACAATATTAATGAATCCATTAAATAAAAAAAGCCAAATTGAATTTTAATAATTCAAATTATGATTGTCAAATAATTAAAACTATCAATTTGGCTAAGAGCAATCCAAGAGCACTATAATAATTATACATTTAGACTTGACTTTCTCTTGTTTTGTTTTTATGTTTCTTCAATTTGTTCAAAGTCATCATTACACGGTGGAACTTAAGTGTAAATATATGATTATTACACTTTGATTGCCATTGCCTTTGATAACGAAAATAAAAATTGATACTGCTATTACTCAAATTGATAGTTTAGAATATTATGGACCGATGGATCATGATTTAGATTATTAAAACCTAATTTGTCAACAACTAAAAAACAATTCACCTAAAAGGTTAGACATGGAGGTGTAATTAATTGACTAAGCCAAGCTAAGTCTGAGCTGGTTTAAGAGCTTAACTTGTTTGATTTAAGGAATTCAAACATGTCTTGTTTAGAGCCGAGCCTTACATCTACGTCATGTTTAAGGTTGACTCGGAATCGTTAATCATTTTTTAATTCGATTATGCTAATTTATTTATTAAATATTTAAATAATATACATATACAATTATTAAGCCAGAAAGTTGTCTATGAGGGGCAGGTTAGTGTTGGTGAAGGCGGTCCTTAATGCTCTCCCGACATATTATTTTTCGTTATATAAGGCGCAAAAGAAAGTCTTAGAGAGGTTGGAGAAACTCAGGTTTCGTTTCTTGTGGGGAGGTGACGAGGACCGGAACAAAATTCATTGGATTTCTCGTGAATATGTCCTGAAACCGAAGCATGAGGGGGGGGGGGGGGGGGGCTGGATTCATTACTTAATTTCAATAGGTGCTGCTTGGCGAAATGGTTATGGCGCTTCAAGACGGAATCTGGGCACTTGTGGCGTAGAGTTATTGATGTCATCCATCTCAGGCCTGCGCATAATATGCTTCTCCCAGTTCATCTGACGGCAAACGGAATTTGGAAGGCTGTTTATAAAACGATTTGCGATCTGGAAAAGGATGGTATGAATCTGCAGGATTGTATGGCTCAGTGTAATGGAGATTGGAGGTGGGTGGAGGAACCGAATGGGCTATTCTCGGTCAAGTCTCTCAGGAGACTGTTAGTCTCGGCTCACGCGCAGGAGGGGGGCTGGGATTTTAATTGGTCCAAATGTGTTCCGGCAAAGGTAAATCTTTTTTTCTGGCGTGCTTTACTCGGACGGCTGCCAACGAAAGATGGTTTGATCCGTCGAAACATCCCGATTCCTTCGACAGTGTGCGTTCTGTGCGGAGAAGGAGTGGAATCCTCTGATCATATCTTCACAGGTTGTTCTTTTTGCGGAGTGATATGGCATCTTGTCTCAAGATGGTGCCGGTTACCGGATCTGTTGCTTTTCTCCGTCAAAGACTTGGTGGCGGTTCATAAGGATGATAGCTTTTCTGGCAGGAAGGCGGAGGCGATTAACACAATCTTGTTGGTTGGATGCTGATGCATTTGGATTGAGAGGAACAACGTTATCTTCAACAACAAGACTCCTTCAATCCATCGGGTGTTCATGGAGATCAAATCTTGGAGTTATTTTTTATTTTCGAACCGTTGTTTATCTTGTTCTGTTAGTTGGGATAACTGGATAAACTTCAATATGTAAGTCGGTTTTGTTCGGCCGGCCTAGTGTCTTGCTGTGGCCCGGTCTTGTTTTTCTAATAAAATTGATGTTCGAAAAAAAATATTACAATTATTAATATTTTTTTTGTAATGATTTTGTAAATATATAACAAAATACATATACACAGGGGCGGATCTATAGCATGGTGAGTTGGGTCCAAGACACCCACTCAACCATTAATTTGTATTGTAATTTATGTGTAATTTTCGATTAGGCACCCATGCTTTTTTCTTGCGGGCACCCAAGAAGAGGAAGAAGAAAGAAGTGTGAACAAAGAGAGATAAAGATATCTTCAAAGCTATTTTTTTTCCTCCGTCGAAGCTGTGTAAACAATGAAGAAGAAAGAGGGGAAGAAGATGATGTTTGGATAGTGAAAATGCGTGAGCATCGGATCGTCTACTCGATCTAGCTAATCGGACATCGAAACGTAATTAACCGATTGATTTATTGATCAATAAAGAACAATTACAATCAGAAACACTCAGATACAGACTCAGAGAATACACACTCAGAAACACACACTTAAGATTTGCTCACACGCTCAGAACTACTAATTACAAAGACCAAACGTATATTTATATCCAGCTGACCGAGCTTCGGCCGAACCTCAGGTTCGGCCAGTCCGAACTTCAGGTTCGGACCTAGATCGGCCAGACCTAGAATGACTTGATCTTGTACATTGCTTGATACTTCACACGACGCACATATCAGGTATCAACAAACTCCCCCTCGTCGTGTGCAGTATCCCTTCAAAATCATCAACTTTGTATCTTCAATCAAGCTCCCCCTCAAGTGTAGAATCCGTTCGTTCAATGAAATGAAACTTCAAACAAACTCTTCCTCAACTTGATCGTAACTTGATCTTGAATACTTGATAACATTTTAGTGTATCTCTGGTCTTTTATCAACATCTTCAGAAGACCTGAAGTTGTGAGAACTTGCACATAGCAACCTGCTCAAACATTTAAAATAATCTTGGCGCAAAATGTCTCTTCGAGACTCCAAGATATGATTTTGAAAATGATTTGTATCACGTGATGATCAGATCGAAAATAAAGCAGAAGCAAAATCTTTTTGACTTTTTCAAAGTTTATGCTAAAACACACCGAAAATCTTTTTGTTTTCTTTTCTGAAATGAAATGAAATTGCAATACAAATTCAAACGCTATTTTTGGTATAAGAAAGATCACTATATGGGATCATATTAAACATAACGCACTGAACTGCACTTCAATTTTGATTAATCGAAGCACATAAGTCATGCCGATTGCTGGTATAATTTGTCCAACTTAAACTCAGGCAAAATCATACTCATAACATCTGGATATGTTAAAGTATTGATTAAATTTACATTGACCAGTGTATCCCACACTATCAGACATAATCAGACATTTTCAGCTTTTCTTTTCTTTTTCCTTTTGTGTGACAGCACTTGTGAATTTTCACAAAGCATAATACTTTCATGGTATAGTCAACTGTGTTCCATGCAAAAAGAAATAAGAACATTAAATCGTCTACCTTAAGGTCGATCTTTCGATACGCAGATAAGGCCTCGGATTTAACAAAATAAGAAAATAAAACAAGTTGAAATTGTATAACTCAACAACAATCAGGTCGGTACTCCCGTACACGCATAGAAAGTCTGATGAGTTATACGAAACACCAAAGAAAATAAAAAGCAGAACGTCAAACGAACAACAATCAGGTCGGTCTTTCGACACGCAGAGAAAGTCCGATCGTTTGACAAAATAAAGAAAATCAAACAAGTTTAAATCTTTGCAAAATGAACACATGTATACACAGTGACTTCTCATTTTGATTTTCACACTTATTCTTCTTTTTGTGTCATGAAATATGCATCAAGATGTTATCCACATGGTCAAGCATTAGTATTTAGTGAATATCACATTTGAATACTTTCTGATTTGTCGAGCCTACCGAGCATATCAAACAATGATCTTATGGCTCTTTTATCTACTCTATCCATGAGTCAGATACGCAAGCCAATGTACCATCATTTCCTAATGATCAATTTCTCACAATTTTATATATTTGGCATGTATATTCACCTCTTCATTATATATTTGGCGTGATAGAAATAGCAGCTGAGTTATCAATGAAAATTGGGGTAGTTAGAAAATTCAAACCGTAGTCGCGTAGCTGCTGTTGTATCCACAAGACTTGAGAACAACAACTAGAAGCAGCCACATATTCTGCCTCTGCAGTAGATGTTGCAACCGAGGTTTGCTTCTTGCATTGCCAAGAGACTAATCTCTCCCCCAAAAACTGACATCCGGCGGTAGTTGATTTAAAATTGATCTTGCACCCACCATAATCCGAGTCAGAATATGCTGATAACTCAAACTTATTATCATTAGGATACCAGATACCAAGATCCGGATTACCCTTCAAATAAGCAAAAATCCGTTTTACTGCTAGCATATGTGAAGCTTTCGGAGCAGCCTGATACCTAGCACACAAACAGACAGCAAACATTATATCAGGACGAGATGCGGTTAAATACATAAGAGAACCAATCATAGCCCTAAACAATGTCGGATCAACAGATGCACCGGATTCATCTGGTTCGATACCATGTGAAACCTGAATTGGAGTACTAGGAATCCGAACATCGCCAACCTTGAATCGAGTCAACACGTCAGACACATACTTTGATTGATGCAAAAATATGCCTTTAGCAGACTGTTTAACTTGCAGACCCAAAAAGAAACCCATCTCTCCCATTGAGCTCATTTCAAACTTAGTTTGCATAACCCGCTCAAACTCTTTGCATAAGCTGTCTTTCGTGCTACCGAAAATAATATCATCAACATAAACCTGAACCAGCAACAAATCTTTCCCGAACTTCTTTGAAAATAGTGTACAATCCACCGTGCCACGCTGAAAACCATTGTCGAGCAAGTGAGTTGAAAGAGTCTCATACCAAGCCCTGGGAGCCTGATGAAGACCATATAAAGCTTTGTCGAGCTTGTACACTTTGTCAGGAAATTCTGGATCATAAAAACCAGGTGGCTGCTTCACATAAACTTCTTCACGAATCTTCCCATTCAGAAACGCACTCTTGACATCCATCTGATACACCTTAAATCCGTGATGTGCCGCGAAAGCAAGAAATATTCTGATAGCTTCAATTCGTGCGACAGGAGCATAAACTTCATTGAAGTCAATGCCTTCTATTTGGGAAAAACCTTGAACCACCAATCGTGCCTTGTTTCTGACAATGACACCGCGATCGTCTTTCTTACATTTAAAGACCCACTTTGTGCCACACGGTTCTTTAGAGTTCTTGGGTAAATCAACGAGATGCCAAACGCCCAATTTTGTAAATTGCTGCAACTCTTCTTGCATTGCTTCTACCCAAGAAGCATCCTCCAATGCTTTATCAACATTAGAAGGTTCCACCTGAGATAGAAAACAGGAGTGAAAAACTTCATTCTGAACCCCAGATTCTCTGATTTCGGCAATCAAAGCATCAACATTTTCTGCCAATTGATTTCGTGTACGAACTCCCGAAGACGGATCTCCAATAATGTTTTCTTGAGGATGAATAGTGTGAATCCTAAGAATTGTTGAATCAGAAACTGCCTGATTATCTGCCAAATTGTTTAAAGTTGCCTCTGCCACTTCTGAACTTGATAAATCACCAATCGGTAACGAATTTGGTACAGAAGAACTTGTACTTGGCAAATGAATTTGATCATCTACAGGTGTTGATTCAGCTTCATGAAAAGTACTTTCATCATCATCAGAAGAACTCATTGTTTCTAAACTAGAAGCACTCTGACTAGACGAAGCAATAGCAGTTGAAGTACTTGGAAACTTAGGAATCCATGATCCTGGTCCAGGAGTTTTTAGTGAGTGTAGCAAAGCAGCTAACACATCAGGATCCTCCTCTTCATCAGAACCAGGTGGTGCAGCCGTGAACGAATCAATTAAAGACTTGTAATCATAAGACTGAGCATCAGCCGATTTGGGTTGTAGAAAAGTATGTTTCTGACAGTCCACATTTACATGATTCTCAATAGTCTTGGAAGAAGGAAAATAAACACGCTTCATCGGATGATGATAACCAACAAAAATACCCTGAACAGCTTTTGAAGCAAACTTCCCACCTTCCTTGAGAACCGTGCAAAGACACCCAAACGGTTCAAAGAAATTCAAATTAGGCTTTCGACCTTTAAGTAATTCATAACTGGTTTTATTGAATCTCTTCACAATTAGAACATGATTGAGCACATAACAGGCAGTATAAACAGCTTCAGACCAAAACTTTATTGGTAGATGAGCATCAGCCAACAATGTTCGAGCCGTCTCAATCAAAGTTCTATTCTTTCGTTCAGCTACTCCATTTTGTTGCGGAGTATACGGCGCACTGAATTCATGTATGATTCCAAGTGAATCACAAAATGCTGCCATCTTAGCATTCTTAAATTCAGTACCATTATCAGTACGAATGCGACAGACTTTGTGTTTGTACACTGATGGAAACTTGGATAACAGCTTCTGAATTTGATCTGGAGTTTCATCTTTTGAAGCTAGAGACACCACCCATGAAAATCGAGAAAAATCATCCGTAATAACCAAACAATAATAACTTCCCTCAATGCTACGGACATTCACAGGACCAAAAAGATCCATATGAAGTAGCTCTAAAGGAGTCACAATTGAGTTCAAACGTTTAGATGGATGGGACTTTTTCTTTTGCTTACCTTTCTTACAAGAGACACATACATCATGTATAGAAAATTTATTCTTTGAAACGCCTTCAACCAGATTATGATTTACCAAATAATTCATTTTCCGGTAATTGATGTGTCCCATACAACGATGCCACATGATGGATTCTTTTTCTGTAGCCTTAGAAATAAAGCATGTAGCAGAAACCGCAGATGAAGTCTGATTCATGTTCAACACATATAAGTCACGAAATCGAGGAGCTCGCACAACAATCCAATCATCAGGAATTTGGATTCCAGGTTTCAGAATTAAGCATTCTGAACTCGTGAAAGCAGCAGTGTACTGCTTATCACAAATTTGAGAAACGCTCAGCAAATTGTGTTGCAACTCTTGCACAAATTGGACTTTGTCAAATGTAATCTTCTCGTTACCCATTTTGCCCTCACCGGTAATCTTACCACCTTTATCGCCAGCGAAAGTAACATTTCCTCCTTGAATAGGTTTAACATCTGATAGCAAGGAAATATTACCCGTCATGTGCCTGGATGCTCCACTATCAACTACCCAGAAGTTGTTGACAGCTCGCTTGCGAGCACCCTGCACATTTCAGCAAATAATTAGTGAGTATCTGGACCCAAGCTTTCAGCTTTGGGTCGACCGGTGTCTTCAGAAAAGTCCTCAGTGGCTTTTGAAGTCAATTTAGGCAGCCACTTTTGCCTTAACCCAGAAGTAGATGAATCTGTGGTAACATCACTTGAAGATGAACATCCAAATGATTGTTGAGTTTTTAAAAATTTTTCTCGTTTGAAGAATTGTTTTGTGACCACTTTTTCATCTACCTGTTTTGGCTCAGAAACATTTTCAGATTTTTCAAAACTAACAGCGGAAGCTCTTTTCTCAGCCAAAACCGGACATCTTTTTCTTAGATGACCCTTTTGATGACAATGATAACACCTCCTACGATCAACAAAAACTGCAGGAAAATTACCTCCTGATTCAGTTGAGGTGTTATCATCAGTCATTTGTTTAACCACTTGACTTGGTTTCTTAGCCCTAAATCTCCGAGATTTATGCTTTGGAAGTGGTTTAAACAATGGACCAATATAACCAAATTGATTATAAAATCCATACTCATCAACTCCACAGTTTTCAGAATATCTTTTGGATTCGACACAGTTGCTTTTGTTTTTTCCAAACAATCCAAAATTTTGTTCATAATGACCAAAGTCATCATAAAAATCATAATCCTCACAGAAACCGTACGATTCATAGTCAAAACTGTTTGTTTTAGCAGAAAATTGACCATCAGAATTATAAAAATTCTTAGGTGAATACTTTGAAGTTTTTGACTTTGATGAAAATTTCTGATCTTT
>JBCNJP010004089.1:0-35523 GCA_039602395.1 Deinandra increscens subsp. villosa
TCAAGCATGGTGAAAGGGGGAGTATGTAATATCTTTCACAAGTGGATCTTGAAGTTCAGAGATTGTTCAAGATTGATCCAGCCATGCAAGCTCTATTTCTTACAAGATTTCAAGTTAAAGATCAGACGCAGCGATGCTGAAGATTGAAGACTAAAGTTTAGTTGGATAGAAAGATAGATAGATATACTACACGTTAACGGGCAGTTTGTTAGAGCATATTCCTATGCTACCCTGTGTCTCATGTATTGTATCTAGACTAGAGCGTTTGTTTGAGTCTTAGTGGCAACATACCAAGGTGGCCGTACCACTTAGTCTGCCGTACCATTGGTACGAGGAGTACCAATGGTACGCTGGGTGGTCCGCCAGTGTTATGATTATGCACTATAAATAGTCGTTTAGAGAGAGAGAGAGAGAGAGAGCTTAGAACTGGTTTTGTCATTTCTCTATCTCTTAACTGTGTGTTCTGAGTGAGTCTCTCTCTCTAGAACTTGTAACCTCTAAGTGAATCAATAAAGCAAAGCTTTATTTACACTTGTTGTTATCGATTTACCGAATCATGCAGTAGTAAGATCCTTCCGAGGTATTTACACTTACTACCAGTTTTTCTTTGGGTAGCTGTGCTTACGTGAACTCCCCTACGATTACACATTAGCCACACCTTCTGAACAATGGCTATTTTTTTATTTGGGTTGGTCCGCTGTCTTATAAGCACGTAACCATTTTCAAGGGCTTTTTGCTTGGCCCAGTTAACCAGTTCCTCGTGTGTGCTAAATACCTACAAATAAAGTAATAATAAATTGTTTAAAATAACTTATTAAAAAAATAATATAAACTGTTTAAAATGTCTTAAAATAAATTACCTAATTGGTGGTATAGCCCACGTCCTGTGGGTATATTTTACGTTTACCAAACTCATCCAACTCGTCTGAGCTGTCACCGTCGCTAACGGTTTTTTCATATGTTTCTGGTATTGACACGTATCCACCCTTAAATTGAGAACCACCTTGGGGAGCCGATGAGGTTTGGGTTTCTTGCTCGTAACCATAATAACCATCGGGTATCTATAAACAAGTATAAGCTTTAAAAATAATTTAAAACAAATATAAGCTTTAAAATTACTAAACATTTTTATAGTTTTCTTGCCTCGTTTAAATCGAACGACGCCTGTAATCCAGATGCACCCTTCAAAAAACATATTTAAAATAATATTATATTAGTATAACATTTTATTAAAAATTTAAACACAAAAAAAAATTATATTGAATTCATTCAAATTATATACAGAAAAATAATTAACAAGGCTATATTTTTAAGTGTTTACTTGTTGTGATGACAGATTCCATGTTGACTGTTGTGATAAAGGATCCAACGTGGACTGTTGCGATGACGGTTTCCATGTCGAATCATAAGAAGAAGACTCTTCGGAAAAAATAAAATCCCAGTACGACATTGTCAACAAATCCTTGAATAAAACTGTTGTTTTAAAAATAATTTTAGTATGTGTGGTCCAACATTTGAGATTTGTATGTGTGGTCCAACATTTGACATTTGAGATTTGTGAGCATATATAATGTTTACCTCACATTCAAACCTTGTACTAACGATTATATACGTACCGTATTCATAAATATGCACCATATACGCAATTCTTCATCGTACTCCCGTACCTGAGACAGACAGAAACATATGGTGCGTATGTCGACATATTGTGCGTATGTCTGCAAAAAACAGGTACATATGCAGCGTATATTGACATACGCACCATATGTCTGCAAAAAAAGTACATAATATGCGGCGTATTCATATATACACTGCGTATTCATATATACACTGCGTATTCATATATACGCTGCGTATTTGACAGCTTTGGCAGATCTGCCCGATTGGACACCACTAGTCATTGGAAAATTAATTATTCGTATACGGTACGTATAAATGTCACCTACCAAGATGCAAGGAATAAATGAGAGGGACTATAAATGTCGGGGTGTTAATTGACGGGATTTTACACATGAACGTGTAATTTTGGGTCAAGGAAGAAAGAAAAAAAGATCAAACAAAATAAATACCCGCTCGTGGACTGTTCGGTCAATAAACGAGTCCACATTAATGGTCGATGATGCCTACTTGGTAAATCCGGGATATTTTACTATAAAAAAATCTTGCATTACGGTTATTTTACAGACTTGCCGAGGCGAAGATACGTAGAAGGCCGTTGTACGCTGGCTGATTACTGCCATGTTAACGAGTTCAGGTTCTTTGATATGGGTTTGATCATGCCACATTTGCGGTATGAAAATACAAACAACATGTGATTTTATTACAGGAAACTTGGATTTGATCTTGACAGTGGGTGGAACCGTTAAGGAATGATGAAGATGTTGAACGTCTAATTTCTTACATCGATGAAAACATTCGGAGTTTCGACGTGCTTGACAGTGAATTAAGGGCAAAAACAGAAAAAGACTATCCGAAGACCCGGGTGAAAGTTCAAGCTTCAAGCTCTTCTTCTAGACGAAAGTTGTTCTTTCAATTCGAACAACATATGTTTTTATATTTAACGTTGCGTAATGTATTTGTAGCTCTAAGTTTTTTATATTAAATGAAAATGTGGCCTTAGTTTAAAATTATAAACATCTATGGCATTAGTTTAACATTATAAACATCATAAACATCTATTTGGTTTTAATTTTTTTATTTATTATTTTAAATAAAAATTACATTTAAATGATAAACCACAACTAAACACGACTAAATAATAGGTTCAAAGCGACACAAATATAATTTCCCAGCCATATGCCTACGGTAAGACGTACATGTCTCCTTCAAATCACCGTCCATATTTAACGGCGTCAACTCTACCAACTTTTGCATCAACAGGCATGCAACCACCCCTGAATCCGGGCCTAGGCTGGTACAATATTCGGGTAGATACTCTTCGTTTACAGCAAATGTCATACACTTTTGACTCCGTACTGTGTACGGTCTGTTATACCTTTGCCAGTAATGTATCTCGTCCAAAAGCCATCCAAAACAATTCGGCATCAAATCGAATAAAGGACCAAACTTGCAAATACTCCTTCTTGTACCTGTGATTTGTCCAAAACTAAACCATCTCCAAGGTCTGCATATTGATACGACACAACAACCACTCTTTAACGTCCCTTACGTATAATGGCACATATACGTGTTCGACCTCCCAGAAAGGGGGGAATAGTTCATCCGTACCATTGTCGTATCTGGCCGTAATCTGTGATTCTTTATGACACAAGTCATCTCTAAATTGTGGCGGTAAGATCGACCAACGCAATCCGGACGGACCATTTTTCTTGAGTAAGCCATGCCTATGACGCATCAGCCTGTTAATCCAGGCTTCAATGTGATGTAACAAACGTACAATAAACAACCGCTGGAAATTAACATCTATGTAAAAAAATATAATATTAATAAACGTAAATACCACATAAAAAAGAATACATACATTTGTCAATAGTTCACTATTTTCTTGATATCCAAGGAGAGCACCCCAGAATCGACCATCTAGCTTTGTGCCACACTGCCACCTAGAAATTTAGAATAACAAAATGGAGCATCACCGTTCTTGTAGAACGTGTAAACATTCTCAAACCACGTATCAGAGTTTCTGTTTGGAAATATCCACCGAGGTGGCTTTCTTTTATTTTCCGCCCCTTCTTCTTCAACCTCTTCTTGTCTGTTAGATGATTCCTAACCACTTTTTCTTCGTGGCCTCCATTTTTGTAAAATTAACTTTGAGGCTTTTGGTGTAAGTTGTGAATGATATTCATTGTCGTGGCCAAAGTAGAAGACAACAAAACTTAAAACAAAACCTAAAAAATCTTTAAAAGTTAGAGGGTACAAAACGTAAAAAGATGGAATATATATGGCCAAACTTTAAAAACCTAAAGTTTTCTATTTCATTAAAAAAAATTGTAAAAGTTTAGGAGTGCATCAAAGCACCAAAATCACGTGGCCAAACTATGAGAAACAAAAAGTTCACTATTCATATATCAATTTTCATTGTTATATATATAATTAATGTTCTCGAGCCAATACTTGTAACTTGAGGGTGAAAGAACAAAAGGTAAGAGTTCTTATTGTATATGTCCTATAAATCTTATAAATTGTGTAGGGAGAGTTTAATTACAGAATCCTAACAAATGTGGAGCTATAGGAAGCATGTTGAAATTGAACTCTGATTGAACTTGTTTCATAGGAGTTGAAATCGGTCGGTGAAAATTAATACGTTTTTTAATTCTAAATCTAAACTTTAAATCCTAAAAATTTAACTCTAAAAGCTAACATTAAATGCGAAATAACCCTATTTCGCATGCATCATCTTTGGTATACGTTTTGAACACGATTATAAGAAAGTGTAATAGTTAGTTTTAGTGTAAAAACTAAACCTTAAAGTTAAACCCGAAATCTAAAAGTTAAAAACCCGAATACTTAAAAGCTGAAAACCAAAAAAGTTAAACCAATTAATAATTCAACGATCCGGTTTCAACGTCGCTGAAATGATTTAAATCACGGTTCTTTTGAACCGGTTCCATGGTTCTCTAGTTTTTTTAGATTCTACAACAAACCGGTATCAAGTTGTGTATTTATCTAATCCAAAATTTAAATTCCATATATCTCCACTCTTGATAAAAAATATTACAAATTTACCATTTTTGATTTATTTTATTGTATTTATATACAATAGAGAGTTAGGACTTATGTTTTCGTGCCATTCGGATCCGGATCCGGATATCTTTGACCCGCACACTACTTCTCTCTTTAAACCCTAAAACATATGTCCTCTCTCTCACTATTGCTCGCAATCCGATCGGAGCATATCCGCCACCACAGCCGCCAGATCAGTAAGGAGAGCATGGCGGGGAGGGCGGTCAAGCGGTGGCCGGAGAGAGAGAGATGTGTGTTTATCTTCGTTCATATCATCGCTGTGCCCAATTTCTTTCTGTTCGCGTCTTCATCTTCAAGATTTCTGTTCATCATCAAGGTAAGTTAGGTTATTTCCTTCGTTTCTTTTCTAGGGCTTTAATTGACATTAGGTTCACGCTCTCACAGTTTTACACAACCACTCTATGATACACCGCTCATGAAGTTTTATTCGTAATTAGGGTTCTTGGTTGCAGGGTTAAAGCTACAAATTCGAAACGAAAATTGGAGGTATGTTGTTTGAGTTTCAGAGTTTCAGTTTTTCTATATATATCGTATTCCACTAATTCTTTTCAAGAGCTATTGTACATCTTCTTTAATGTTCACTTCATTCTTCCTCTATGTTGTTTATTTGTCAATTGTTGATTACTGTGTATCGATTTTATGTTGTGTGAGATTGGAAATTGCTTTGAGAATAGGAAAATATCAGGTATATAGTCTTCATCTTTGTCGATCTTGGAAGCATTCATCTGTTTTGATTCTTCTCAACCACTGTCCATTAATCACTGTTGCGGTCGTCAACCGTCCTATGTTCATTATCTCTCAGTAAGTTTCTAAAACATTACCTCTACTACCGTTTGGGATTTTTGTATTTTAAAGGGATGAGTTATGGGTTTTAGGGGAGGGTAAGAGATACTTTTGTTAGTGGTCTTCATTTTCTGAGAAATTATCCCGCATATAAAACATATTTGATGGATAAATGTGGAAACAATAATCTTCTTTATTTTGTCCTCAGGTTTCATCTTGTATGTTGTATGCTGCAATCTGTTTGCAATTTATTTCTTAATGAAGATAGTTAATGGCTGATTTGATTTAGTGTTTTAATTGGTCAAGGTAATATGACATCACAAAGCTAAACATTATCATAGGTAATGTTTACCACATGGTTATATGATCCCAGCCCTTCATTAAATAGTTCTGTTTTGTTCTTTCAGTAAAACTTCTTGGACAGTAATATGGATATAGAGGATGGATTGGAGTGATAGTGATTCATACAGATTCTTGAGACTATTATTATTTTTCAATGCACTGAGTAGGCAGGAGTACGGGTTAGGGTCATATATATTCACCTTTTTTGTTAAGTGTTTGTTCTATTGATTCTTTAGAGCTTTGATGTTTATGGCAAGCAACATAAATAAGATTTGATCTACGGATAAGGTTGATGAGGATGGATGTTAATTAGAGGAAGATGTGAAGATTTTTGCTGAAAAATATAGGTATATATTGAGGTTCCACATCACTTCAAGGTATCTCCAAAGTGAAAGGAATTATATAGTTTTTTCCCCAGTCAGGTTTTTGTTCTTCATTTACATTAAAGCATGATTCTGATTAATTTTTTCTCCATTCATGTTATTTCTATTCTAATGGCTGTGGTACAATGAAAGATTCGTGTATGGAACTGATCATCTTTTTCTCAAGAACTGGTTTTTGTGCACCAACTAAGGCTTTTGAAATCTCCACAGGATAACACTTTAGGATCTGGACAAGAACTCCATCGGCTCCATCTGTATCTCTGGCTGTTGTATGTTTTATGATGGTACCTTACTGATTTCACATGGGTATGATGTGCTTTTCCAAATCATTATATCTTCTATATGTTTTCTTTTATTCAAATTCCACATGCTTTTGCTTAAAATTTATAACTCTGCATTCATCTCAATCTATATTTTGATATCCTACACTGAAAGTCAAGAAAACCTAATGCATGATCATGTGTGTATTCTATGTACAAAGTGATCATTTATGGAACAAAAGACTCAAATAAATGTATCTTTTTGGATTCACTGTGTTTAATATTAGATTTTCTAAAGCGAAAGAAGTTGATTCATTAGTCTTGAAAGATGCGAAATCCAAATTCCATCTTCAGACAACAGTAGGGTTGCTATTGTGTGTTTAAAGGCTTCATATCTTTGTTCGTTTTCGTTTTCTATAGCTGGCAAAATAGGCGGGTCGAGCTTGGTGGGAAGTGGATCAGGTTGATACGAAAGTTATTTTATCCAAAAGTAAGATACTTTATGACGTTTTTAGCATTAAAAACACGCGTTCGACATCTTTAAACCCGATTGACCCATTAGAGACGAGCATGACCTGAATCTGTAGAACATGCCACCTCTTAAGACTCTTTTTCTCATGGATACATGTGTGCCTATATCTGAATTGGTATTTATGATCCTTAGATGTGATCTTCAAGAATTGGAAGATGCACTACTAAAGCGTGTGATGGTCACTCCTAAAGAAGTTATCAAAAGAAGTCTTGGTCCTAAGGGTGCATTTGTAAGTAGAGATGGTTTGGCTAAGACCTTATATTCACGCCTATTTTACTGGTAAGTTCAGAAAATGGGCGGTTTGAGTAATGGGTCAAACGAATCAAAATGGGCCTGGTCGTGTTTACCCACTTAAGCTGCAAAATTTAACCCATTTAAATTTAACCCATTTACAAGTAAACGGATTGGAATTGCCTATATATTTTATATCAGAAGTTGCACAAATGGTTGATCAATATAGTGTGAAATGTAGGTAAACATTAAAGATGTGAAAGATCTTTTTTTTCTTTCCTAAAGTGAAACCTAAAGGGCCAAATCTTTCTATTTTTGTATCAGACCCAAATCAAAATCGGTGAATCTTTGGGTGTGGGTATTATGAATTCATGTGTATACATTTATTAAATGGTGCATCTTGTCATAAAAGTAGTATAGTTTTGTAACTTCTGGATCATAAATAAAGGCACCTGTTATTCGCACCGGGTCATTTATTGATCTGCACCGGTCCTATGCGGGGCATTGAGGCCTCCACGCCCCATTTAAGTCTTAAAATAAAATTCATGTTAAATTAACTAGTTTTATTATTTAAAAAAGACAAACGAGCAAAGAGTACGACTAACGAGCAACATATAACGAGTATTATTTTTTTAAAACCTCAAACGAGCAACGAGCAAAGAGTAACGAGTAACGAGTATTATTTAAAAAAGTCTAACGAGTAACATACTCGTTACTCGTTACTCTTTGCCCGTTGCTCGTTTGACCTTTTTAAAAAAATAATACTCGTTATATGTTACTCGTTAGTCGTACTCTTTGCTCGTTTGCCTTTTTTAAATAATAAAACTAGTTATTTGTTACTCGTTACTCGTTTGACTTTTTTAAATAATACTCGTTACTCGTTCCTCTTTGCTCGTTGCTCGTTTGACATTTAAAAAAAATAATATTCGTTATATGTTACTCGTTAGTCGTACTCTTTGCTCGTTTGCCTTTTTTAAATAATAAAACTAGTTAATTTAACATGAATTTTATTTTAAGACTTAAATGGGGCGTGGAGGCCTCAATGCCCCGTTTAGGACCTAAATGGGGAGTGGAGGCCTCAATGCCCCGTTTAGGACCGGTGCAAGGAAAAAAAATTCCGATGCGAATAGAACAAACTTAAATAAAAGATGACACTTAATAACTAAAGATAGATACTATGGCACTTTCAAAGTGCGGGATTATTCATATATGTAGGTTAGTGATTGTTCATTATTTTTACTTTTTACTTATTTACAGCACGTGTTTAAGATGGAGCAAAACGAATATACAATAGAAGAAATTCATTAGATCTGCATAGAGTTTATAGATAATAAGGATGTCCTAGATCTTATTGAAAATGTATTTTATATATTGTTCTGTTTATAGTAGTTTAATAGATAAAATTATCATAATTCGACATTTGATCAACTGGTCTAAGTTGGTGTTTGGATTTGCGTTTTTCGAACCAATTATCTAATTAAGTTACAACACTAATTAGTTATTGGTATTTGAATAAACAAATTCCGCCTCTGATGGTTTTGTATTTTCGTTGTTTATAATTACCCGATTTATTATCTCAAATGAAACAACCTTGCAATCTTTAATATCAACCGGTTAACATTATACCAATTTATTAGCTTTGTGATTTGAAACTATAATTTGATCAAAGATTGTCTTTCTAATGTGTTAAAGAAAACTTACTATGGGTTTTCTACTTTTGTAAATGATGTTTATTACATATGTTCGAGTTTATTAGTTGTTATTTTACTAATAAGTAGTTGCTCGCAAAGCAAGATAATAAGCACGGTCGCGGGAACCCCGCGCCCTTCAGCTGAGACAAATGGGTAATTCAAAAAAGTACCTAGCGCACAACGCACGCTAATATGCACCTTTTATATTTACATATATAAAGTCGTTACTTTTTGGATTTGTAGGGTATGTTTAGAAGCTGTCACTTTACTGTCATGTGTTCGTCTGTTTAATTGACAGGTAACCATTTTATCCTTTTTTGCAAGCGTAGTGTTTCTGCCGGACCCTCCGGTGTCTTTACGGTTGCTCTTCTGTATGTTTTCTTACTGCGCTTGCATATTTAGTGTTTAGTTTATGTTTGCTTGGTTGCCTCTGAAAACTGTGTTCAAACTACGCCTATATGATGGTGCTTCTGATAGTTTATTATTTTCTGCTGCTATGTATTGCATGTACCATGGTTTCTATAAAGCTGCAGATTTAGAATTGATCGGTGGCTTACTATTGACCCATAAAAAACATGTGTTTGTTTATCATGAGCCACCATACATAGGTTTCTTTGCTTATCCCTTTCAATTGTCACTGCGACAATTGTTAGTTTATGTTACTCTACTTAGTTGGATATGTTTTAAGCAGGTTCATATTTGGTCTTGCATTAGTATTTCATATGCATATAATTATATTTGACTGTATTTTTTACAGACTATTGGTGGCTGGAATCATGGCGGGGGTCGCGTATAAGCTTCATATTTAAATTTCCCGTTGATTGTGTCCGTCATACGCGTTAAACAGGTTTCAAAAACCCCATAAATAAGTTTCTATTTTTGTCTATAAAAGATATTATTTCAAGAGTTTTGGGATGCAGCCTCTGTTGCGATTTGTCTTTCACGGCGAGGGTGGATCAGGCTATTGCGTTTGATTTAGGGATGCAAGGAAAACTGTTCTTGATTAATGGAATAAGAGTTAAATGAAATTTTCATAATTGCCTAATACACTTATAAACGTATATATATATTTTTTATTTTGTTCACTATTTTTCTGTATTTTCTTGAATTACCATAGCAACGCGCGGTCGATCTCTAGTTGAAATATATTATAGATTGACTATTTGATTACTACTTATACAAACTTTATAAATTGTATATATACCATTTTATCTTGTTTAATACTTTACTAAAAAAGTTTATTTTCTTTTTCAAATTTTTTTTTGTGACTGTTTAATTTATTATTTTTATCACTATCTTAATCAATCATTAAAATGGTACCTAAATACAAATATAAATTGCAAGAAACATTTTATTCGAACTTTTTATCGTCATGTATAAAAGATATGAAACTTTATGTACAAAAAGAATATACTATAGTTTGAATATTATAATAAATATAAAAATAATCATTAAAAAGTCTTAATACGATTAGTGAAAAAAATCAACTTTATATATAAAAGTGTTCTAAGTTACTTTTATAGGAACTGGTATAAGGATGATGGTTGAGGGTTTGAGAATCTTGACGCCTTAAATTCAAAACCTGACTTGAGGATGTTTTCTTAAATAGCGGGTTTTTTTATTAATGATATTCCTGGTCAGTCAAACCTGAAATTTCAAATTCAATATGAATTATTACAATTCCATCTAAAAAAACGCACTTGAATATTGCAGATTTAAGGGTAGCTTAAACCCTCATATAAAAAAAAGAAATCCAAAAGTGATATTCTTCCGCCAAATATTAACTCCAAATTCAATCACGCCGACCTTCCCAAAATCCAATAATTTTTCACAGTTGCTTTTCGGTTTTCATCAATTGGGAATTGATGAAAACTTGTCACCCCCGAACGCCTCAGGTGGAAATCATCAATGTTTACATAAATCCATGTCATCTATATCTATATATATACATATTAAACACGAGTTTTTAAATGACAGGTGGCACCTTTTAAGGTATGCCACCTAGGATACTACTTTTACTCACATCTTGACACATAGGATTTTGCCAATGTGTCAACTTCTTAGCCACTCTCAGCAATTCAATTATAAAATTACAAGGTTTTCAACTTAAAAACCCACGCGGATCTTATTCATCCGGTGTACCTATTCGGATCTAAAAAAGCCCGAGTCTTATAAACGTTCTTCATCCACTTTTCTCGGTGCCTTATCCCCCTTTTTCCCTTTTCTCCGCGTACAAAACCCTAAAGTTCCTGCCCTTCGCTAAATTGAAGCCTCGACGAAGGAATTCTGGTTCGCTTTTTACAGATTCAGGTATGCTTTCCTCTTTATCGTTCTCCCAATCGATTACGTGGTTTGTGTAATGTTTTACAGATTCAGGTAAGGCCTTCGACGAAGTATTTGGTTGATTATCAGAGACTTGTGTAATGTTTTCGTCTTTAGTCAACTACTCTGATTTCGTGTACTAATTTATCGATTACGTGGTTTGCGATTGTTGTTAATCGTTAATATTGTTGCCTGTGTTGCGATTAGGTTAAAAGTTCAGATCTGGTTTGCGATTGTTGTTAATCGTTCATATTTTTGCCTGTCTTGCGATTAGGTTAAAAGTTGAGATCTGCACATAGGTATTACATGATTACGTGGTTTGCGATTCTTTTTAATCGTTAATGTTTTACATATCTGCTATTTTCACTGTTGATTTGGAACAAATCAGTTGAAGTAAACCCTCTTAATCCGGATATTCCTAATTCTGTTGCGATTAGGCCAACACAAAGCGATCGTTATTTCATAGACCATCTGATTAGCCCTTTTCTGACCAGAATCCTTATGTAATCAGGTTCTACATAGGACATTAAACATGATGAACCTCTAATAGGTCACTGTTCGTTGTATAAACATGTTGTCATTAACGATCAGTATATACCTGCTTCTATGTTTTCGTTACGTCTACTGCATACGAAGGCGTTGTATTCACTATGTTCCTTAGAGATAGGTGTTACACTTGCATATAGTATTATCTAAACTTATATGTCAGTGTCTATATCGTCTATACCTTTCCTTTTCATAAGGTGTTAACCAATTTACATATTTCAGGTATAACCATGGCTGGTTTACATGGTTTTTTCAAGGTAATCTTACAGCCGGATCTTGGTTTCCTGGTTAGTATTTTTCTTTTATTATTGTGTATATATATATTGTCATTATGTGTATTTAAGTTACTAATATATCTCAATTTTTTCATAGCCGTTGCCTCCGGCTGTCGTTCAGTTACACTTCCCTCAACTCCACTTCCCAAACATTCCTCCGAATCACCGTATAACATTGTGGTATTCGGAAGATCAGCACTGGGAAGTGGGCTTTGGCATTAGAAGAGGAATGTTGTCATTTACGCATGGTTGGGCTAATGTCGTTGAGAGTATTCCGATACTCCCTTACTATTGGGTTACTTTTACTCCTGTTTCTGCACATAGGTATTACATGATTACTGAATGTTCATTAGTAACTCCTTTTCCTGCTGATGTATATACATGTTGATAACAATTTAACTAATGTTTTTCCTGCTAGGTATGACATGGTTGTATACAGTCCTAACGGCAGAGATGTTAGAGACTTGAATGCTATTGGTGTTGGTGTTGAACAACAAAATCCTAATGACGAGGTTGATATTGAGGATGACTCGGATGATGATGTTGTGATAATTGATGGTTGGGGTAATGATGAGGAAGAAGATGTTGGTTTGTTTAATGATGAGAATGAAGGTATTAATGAAGCCGATGTGCCGGATGTGGAAGTTCACAATGGTGATGATGTTGGGCAGATTAATGTGGAAGCTCAGAATGTGGTTGTTCCTCCTGTTGGGAATCTTCCTCCTGTTGCGGTTCCTGATGCTCCAGCAGTAGAACCTGTTGACATACCTGCTGCTGAACACATCCAACCAGAGTATTTGTTTGATGACATCATCATTGCAAGGGCGAAATTTGTAAGTTATGTCAGATTAATATAGTTCTTAATACACTTTCCATGTTAACATTACTTTTAATAACAGTGCCTTAAAATTTAAATGTTTTGTTTGATCTTTTCAGAGATTCCTTGCAAGGTTGGCTACATTAGCCAACCTTCATCATGAAATGTGGGTTGATCTTTTTTTTGAAAACGACAATGGTGAACCGTTTATGGTCCGACAGGAGATGAATAGGGGGCAACCTCGGTATGTTACTTTTTATGTTTAAACTTCATCTTGGAAGACATATATGAGATTTGAATTTGAAAGTAACATCCTAAATTGAATACTAATTTATTAATTTATTGGTTGTTTTTGTTTTTTATATAGGTTTAACATATCTGGATGGATGGGTTTTGTTAATGATAAAGGGATCCATTTAGGCCGAGAACTCAGGTTGAGGTATGATTCTGTCCAAAACGCACTTGTCCTTTCTAATGTTTAACTTGGTGGTTAGTTCTGCTGGTAGAGTTATTTTGGATGTTAGTAAAGCATTAGTATAAGAAAGATTAGAAATGACCCATGTCTATGGTGTTCAATGCTGAACTACGATCTGTTTTTAGAACTTACTCTTCTGTTAAACATGATGCTTAGTTTTGTCCGTACGTCTATTTTGGCAAGCATGATGATTATTGTTTTGGTAGAACGATGTGTTTTGATAAGTTTGTATTTTGTGTATGATGCCAACATTTTTTATAAAACTGTATGGTACTGATAACATTAAAAGTAGTCCGTATGTCAACTGTGAAAATTAAAGAAGATAACATGTCGTAACAACTTCCATGAAATTTAAACAAAATAACATGTCGTAACAACTTCCGTAATAAATAAATATAACAGAGGTTATCTATTGAAAATTGAAAATAGTAATATATAATAGTCAGAGAAAAGTATAAATCACTATATTCTCCATCCGAATAGCTTAATTGAAATTTAAACTTTTCAAAATTTGGCTTATTTTTGGGAACAATGTGAAGATTATTTTCACAAATTAATTACTCTATTAAGTCAGGGGTTTTAGATTTCAACCTTCCATATCCACTATATTCTCCATCCGAATAGCTTAATTTGAAATTTAAAACTTTTCAAAATTTGGCTTATTTTTGGGAACAATGTGAAGATTATTTTCACAAATTAATTACTCTATTAAGTCAGGGGTTTTAGATTTCAACCTTCCAGAAGAAACTTTTCACAACAAAGTAATAGATTTTAGTTTTGACAAATTAATTACTATGTATCAAGTTCTGAAATAATTTGTGTGTTATTTAAAATGTATTAAAATGATATGTAAAAGTTTTTAAACAAATTTTATTTATTTTTGGGAAAAATGTGAACTACAATCTTGGATATTGTAAATACTGTATAAGTTTAAACTTATACAGTATAAATGTTTTCGTAATCCCTCAATTTTAATTTGGGAATTTTCTTAATTTTGGAATTCTTAATTTTGGAATTCTTAATTTATTATTCAATGAGATCCATATCCTTTATGCAAGGACATACGACTTTTTAATTATCATCTAATTAAATTCTTATTTTCTAATAATTATCCATATTTTAAATTTCAATCTCACGATTTTTTCTAATCAATAAAATTTAATTTAGGAAATTATTTTAATTTAGGAAATTATTTTATTCTGGACTCCTTACTAATTTGTGATTGCATAATAATAGGAGTTTTTAAATTTAAACTTTCGATTGTTATTTTATTTCCTCCGTTACAGTAGGAGTTATAAACTTTCGTAATTTTTACAATTATCAAAATAAACATACCATAATTACGATAATCTTCAAAAAAAAATAACATTACCATATTTTATTCATTATCCCCTATATATAGAACCTCTATTTCAACCTCTCATTCACATTCTTCACCACTTCCTTTTCCTCTGTTATTATTCTCATCTCTAAAATGGCAATGGAAAACTCAAACTTTCAAATGATAAAGGACTTGGAGCCTAATAACGATGACCATGTTATTAAGGTTCGTGTTGGTAAAGTTTGGAGGAGAAACAAATTCAATAGTTCTGAGGTTTGGTCCATAGAGATGATTTTATTTGATGAAGAGGTATGAAATCATACTCATATTTTTATTATTATATTTTTCTAAAAATTTTCCTAATTAATTCTTTTTTTCCAGGGTGGTAGGATACAATCTAACTGCTTGAGCAAGCTCTTTCATAAGTTTGAGCAATTCTTCGTGGAGGGTAATGTCCTCATCATAAAGAGGCCTACGTTTGGCGATGTAGGAAATGGCTGGAAGTACATACAGAATAGATCAAAGGTATGTATGAATCATCGAACAGAGATTCAAAGTTGTGATGATTGGAGTGGATCACATCATGGATTTGTTTTTGAGGACTATGCAAACATTATCAGGTGTGAAGTTGATGCAGGTGCATCTATAGGTACGTGAGTTTAAAGTTTATTTTCTATATTTTATATTTTAATGTTTTTTATATACATATCTTTTATATACACACAGATGTGATTGGCATGATATGGAAGGTGAATGCCCCCCAAGTATATGGGAAAAATGATGATGGAACTGATAAGTTGAGGGTTAACATCGGTCTCAATGACTTGGAGTAAGAATTTTAATCTATAATATTGTGTTTTATTACATTATTTTTTCTTACGATGTCAATTAATTTTTAATTGTTTATTTTAATCCGTTTTTTTTTTGGGTAAAGTGGTCGTAAGATTTGGATCACTATTTTCCAAAAATATGCTCAAGATTTCATTGAGTACGGGACCAATCATACTGATGAAACTGATGTGGTATTGGTGCTACAATATGCGAAGTTCTCTATTTATGAAGGTTATATCTTATTTATAATTTAATTGCTTTCTTATTTTCATTTACACTACAAATACATTTATGACTAAAATTTCTTTTTTCCATAGGTGGTCATTCGATTACGAATTCGTTTGATATCACAAAGCTATTCATCAATTCTGAAATTGATGAAATTACTACCTTCAATAAGAGGTATATTTTACTATTGTAAATTCTAAGTTAAATTATACAAAAAAGTTCACATCTTATACTTTTGGCCATTTAAATTAACTCATAATCTTTATTTAGTTTTGTTGAGATTCATGGTAGTCGAACAAAGTCACCTTTTGCTTCACTCAGTGCGGATCCAGAATATTCTCTTGAAAAGGATTTTCTATCAACTAAATTCAACCACATAGCAGAGCTAAACAGGGTTGATGAGGTATTCCCTTTTTCTATTTTATATTTCCTTTCTATATTTAATATAACTTTCATGTATGATATGTTTTAAAAAAAAATTAACAGTTGCTTTCGGACGTGTGCAAATTGAGAAAAAAAAATACTTTTCCACAAACATGTTTTTAGTGAAGCTATCAAGGAAACAACTTCAAAATCTACCACCGTATTTATTATTATTATTTTATTTGTATTAATCTTATTTTAACTATTTGTATAGATCAAAAAAGTAGTTGTTCTGGCGACCATAAAGTGTCTTCATAAAGATTCCAAGTGGTACTACTATTCGTGCAATGCATGCACAAGAATCGTAACCAAAGAGCCTAATACGAAAGCAACTTCCACCAGTGGAGATCTTTGGAAGTTTGTTTGTAAAACTCCCAGTTGTAAGGGAAAGAAAATCGAAGCAACAGAAAGGTATTAAATGCAATTTCTTATTTATTTCTATACCTAATTGTTGTTACTTAAATGGTAACTTATATTTTCCAATATTTAATTTTTAGGTTCAAAATGTTGATCAACGTTCAAGATGCTTCCGGTTTGACTACTTTGACACTTATGGATAAGGAATGTAGGAAGTTGTTAAAGATCAGTGCTAGGGAACTCATGAGAAGATCTACAGATGTTTGAATTTCTAAACAAATAAATTATATTCTTAGTACCTTTTATATATTTCATAAATAAGAAATCTAACATAATTTTTTTTCCCAGGATGGTCTAACAATTCCTGATGAGATAAGCAATATTTTTGAGAAGCGTCTGGCTTTCAAGATTGACATCACCAGTTTCAATCTGGACAATGACTACCGTTACTACACGGTCGCCAAACTCATAGATGATGTTGGCATAATAAAGTCTTTGGATGAAAAATATAACATTGAGCAGGTATTATAAATATGAATTTTTTTTATCTCAGAAAATATATAATTCTAACATTTATTATTCCAATCTGAAGAGTCAATTTTCTGGATCGGTGAACTTATCCTCCCAGGATATGCTTTCTCAGGCTAGCAGCTATAAAAAGGTTTGATATTACTTTTTACACAAGTGTCCGGTATTACATTTTTTAAATGTTTGTTTTTTTTAATAGGATGTTGTATCTGTTGGTGACGATGATGTGAACACTCTTCATGCTGGTGAGATCAGTGACAAGAAGAGCCAGACTCGCTGCGAGAGTAGCAATGAGAGCAAGAAGATAGATCCAGCTTTGAAGAGGAAGTTAAATGATGTTTATGATGTAGAAGATTCATGTGATCAGTCTCACCCAAAAAATCTTGATGAAGTTGTTCGTGATGATGCTACAATGGTGAAGATGTCTTTGTTGACTCCTAAGCTCGAAAAATAGATTTCGAGATGATGAAACATTTTACTTATTCTCCTTCATATGAGTTTAAACATTCTTGCTTTGGTTTGGTTTCTTTTTCAATAAGTTTGCCGTGTTTTGCAAACAGCTAAGACAATAAGTATTTTATATGCTTAAGTTTGGTTTTTGAGATGACATTTATTAAGCCTGGGTTGCATTGTTTTTATTCTCTTTACTATTTATGTTTGGTAGCAGGCAACTTAATTTTAGGTTTCACTTATATATGACATATATACCAACTGTAGAAGCTGGAAGCTAAGTTATTCCAAGTGTAGGACCTGGAAGATAGGTTATTCCTGGGCTGCAGTTCGTCGTCTTTTGGTTGGTGTTGTTGCGTTATTGGGGGCCGATTTGTAGATGGAGGTGAGCACGTGTTTGTCGTAATTCAACTTTGCAGGAGGGGATTGTTGAATGATCTGGTTCTCTATGTATGTTAGTGGTAGGTTTTTGCTTAGTTTTGGGTGCTGCTGTTTAGCTCCTTGGGTTGTCTTATGGGTGTTCCTTCTTTGTATGCTTTTGTTGTATTTTTTGAACTTTGTATTTGCCAGCTTCCCGCTGGGTTGTTTTTCCTTTTATTATATTCTTGCTGTTCAAAAAAAATATATACCAACTATTTTTGGCATCCTTACCTCAAATTTATATGGCATTTATAATACCAACTATTTGGTAAAAAAATTTGTTATATTTGGCAAAACTTATGCTATACATACAATTATCTCATACAATTCTCTATTATCCACTGCTATACATACAATTATCTCAAAAATTGGTTATAATACTATTTCGTAAAAAAAAAAATGCAACATTTTTATGCCTAAGTTTTAAAATCTCTATTACACACACTAGATGAAAATGGTAGCCAGACCAATGTAACCAAAAACATTGTATTCAAGTGTGTTTTCTCAAACTTGTAAACTTAACATTATTGGAATACCGTTCCTCTTTACCTTTATGTTTTATCTTATAATTGTTATTTTCATATCACAACCTCGGGTATTTACCTGGGTCACTGACTAGTTTAACAATAAAATCGAACGCTCATTCTGTATATTCTAATTTAACACCCATATACATCGCGTATAGAAAAACAAAAAAACAAAAATACCAACCCCCCCTAAATTTAAGGAAATTCTGTTTTTTTGACGCTATACACCCCATATGCGTCATATAGCCGCCCTCTATATGTTGGGTTACGTCAGTGGTATTCAGGTTCCCGGTAACGCATTTTTTTTTCGAATTAAATAATTATTTATGACAAATAATTATTAAATCATTTATCGAGTAATTAGTAAATTAAATTCAAGATAATTAAATTAACTATTAATTTAATACGCAGCGAAAAACGATTTAATTTACAATACGCGAAAACCAGTTTATTAACGTAAACCATTAGCAACAGGATTTGACAATCACCAAACGCACAAACACCAATCGCGTTAAAACAAGAATGTGATGTAACAAAATAATAAATAAATAAGTCTAAACTAACGACGAGTTAGATATACATGAGCGGTGATTCAAACAGACGCTTGAGGCACCGAAAGTGAATGGGTGAAGCTAGGGTTTTGCAGGCTTTGACTCGGCGAGTGAATCGGACAATCCTCGTAAGTTGAGATTCACGACGCGGTGACTCAGACACCGAGAGAATCACTGATTTCGTATTAGGCGCGAATTAGGGTTTTGCGGATGACGAGCAAACACGCTGTGCGACGACGGTTCGCGGATGCGGACATCGGCGGGTGAACCAGCGACAGCGAGGGAGAGGGCCAACGGTGCGCCGGGAGAAGGGCGGTGGCGGCGCTGCTGCTGCGGCTTCGCTTGCGCGGGCGGCGGCAGCGGTGGCTTGATCGGCGACGGCGGTGGCAGACTCGGGGAGGGGTACGGTGGCCGTTCTCGGCTTCCTTGCGTTGGTTCGTCAGGGAGGAGGAACCACGATAATAAATGGATTAGCGTTCTCGCGATCAGATCGCCGGAGAACAAGAGGGGCGATGGTGGAGGGGTGGCGTCGCGTCGGATCGAGAGAGAGAGGGGGAGGTTGCCGAAAATTCTAGTATGAGGATTAGGGTTTCGCGCCTCCTTTAATCAGATATAAATATCTGATTAATTTTCCGTTTAGTCCCTCGTATTAAACTAATCCTTTAATCAAACCTTTTAATTTCGGGACTAACGTTTTAACTCTTAAAATATTTTTCGCTTGCCGAGACTTAACGAATATCAGTTAATTGACTGATTCGTCAATTTTCGTCTAAAAGTAAATAACATTTAACGTCTTCGTCGCTAAATTAATCATGACGATTAATTAGAAATAATTAATTAATTAATTCTTCTGCGAATTTGCCGATTATTCAGGTAAGCGTACTTTAAATCCGTTGCCTTTGGTGTAACTCTTACGGATCTTGACCGGTTCGGGTTCTTGATTTAGTCGGGTCTGGACACCTAAATCCAACAGTCTCCCACTTGGACTGAGCGCGACTACAAATCAAGAATCAGTCAAAGGTGCTCTAGCTACACGTGGTTGTCCCAACCAGTCATGACACTTCAAGTCAAATAACCAAGGCATATCAACAAACTCGTGATATAATTTAGACTTATGGTATTTGTAAAGTCATTAGATCCTTTCTGTATGAGACATCAATCGAACTAGAGACATGGATTTATTCATTCTCTTCCGTGTTCGATCATTATATTTCTCGTTTTACTGTTTGAAGTGGTCCAATCAAACACACAGTAAGTTTGGGTAAGACCTTACACTTAACACTCGAAACTAACGAGAGGGCCCACAATGTCAAACTGTTGCACTATTAGCGCAAGAGTACATAATCCCATATTGACTACATACAGCTCCCAATAAGCCTTAGATCCATTCCAAAAAGTAAGCGTTATGGCTGGCAGTTACGCAACAACGTTAAGCTATAGTCAAAGAATGTTCTTTAGCAGACGGGAGGTCGCTCATGTATCTGAGGTCGAAGTATACTGTTGAGTATACCATTAATCAAAATTGTCTTATTAAATCCATGAAGACAATTCGATGCGAGTTACGTCCCGACGTCATTCTCTGATGAGGCCTTGTGAGTCTGGATCGTCAACAGTTTGAGTTCAGAGTCAGAATAGTCTTGCTTCAAGCTTTGCTCCCACAATGTCTGATCAACTACGGACTTTAGAATATTAATGAACATTCATGGATAGTAAGACGTATAAAATCCGAACACGTTACGCAGAATTCAGACCTTCGTCTAACAGCTTAGAGGAGGTCGAATGATATGGTGCAAACGTTAGTGTTCGACATCCAACACTAAATTCGAACACCGATATGGTGCAGAATTCACGTACTATGCAGTAGCATCATTTAACTGATCTAGCCTCATCATTGAACTTATGAATTCGCTACCATTTCCTCGAGTTTCGTTTTAGAATTGCCAATGTTAATTGTTTATTAGGTTTCAGTGTTTATCTTGAACAATGAGACTTCTTAAGTGAATCAAACTTGTGATAATGTAGTGTCCCTGGTAAGTACATGTACGACTGTGTTATCACTTGAGCATGTTAATTGATTATTTGCAGAATCGAATTAACCCTGTGAATGTTTTATTGCATTCCTAGTTCAGATTCAATTAAGGTGGCTATTAATGTCCAACGAGTATAATCAGTACTCTGTTAATGAACATGTATTTCCAAGGATGAAACCCCTGAACTTTTAAAAGCCTTAATCATGCAACTTTAAAAATAGTCAAATTTCAAGGTCAAAACAATTAGATGTGACAACGGTACTGAATTTAAAAACTATGTTTTAAATTCATTTTGTGAAGAAAATGGTATATCTAGGCAATATAGTGCAGCTAGGACTCCTTAGCAAAATGGGGTAGCTAAGAGGAGGAATAGAACACTAATTGAGGCTGCTAGATCAATGTTGTCCGAGTCTAAGCTCCCTGTAACTTTCTGGGCAGAAGTAGTGAACACTGCCTGCTATGTTCAGAACAGGGTGCTTGTGGTCAAAGATAAGAAAAAGACACCTTACGAGCTTTGGAGAAAAAGAAAACCAACTATCCACTTTCTCAAAGTTTTTGGTTGTCCTGTTACAATATTAATAACCAGTGCGAACTTAGCTAACTTTGCTTATGCTCTAGATATCGGTCTGCTTCGAAAGTATCCCACATGAAGGCAGTAAAGAGAATCTTTAAATACCTCAAGGGACAACCAAAGCTTGGGTTGTGGTATGCAAAGAATGATGACTTTACACTTATGGCCTACAATGACAGTGACTATGGTGGCTACTACTTGGATAAGAAATCCACATCAGAAGGATGTCAATTTCTAGGAAATAGGCTTGTATCATGGCAGTGCAATAAACAAACCTGTGTTTCTACATTAACTGCTGAAGCTGAGTACATTGTTGCTTCAAGCTGCTGTGGTCAAGTGCTATGGATTCAAAATCAAATGCTGGATTATGGGATCACCTTTCTAGACTCCTATGTATGCAGATAACACGAGTGCCATCTCAATCACCAACAATCCAGTCAAGCACTCAAAGACAAAGCACATTGAAATAAGGTATCATTTTATTGGAGATTGTGCAGAAAAGAAATTGATTAAGTTACACAAAGTTTATACTGATCTTCAATTAGCTGACCTTTTCACAAAGGCATTTGATGAGATAAGATTCTTCTTTTTCATCATAGCCATTGAGATGATGAACTTTGGTTAACTTTTGCTGTCAATTGTTGTTTTCTGTACATACATTAATGTTTCCATAAGTGCTTTTATTTACATGTCCTTTAATCCACTTCTTTAAAAACAAGAAAATTCTTTGAAAATTTCAAAGAACTGTGTTCATAACAAAAAACTGCACAAAATTTGCTAAATCTACCAAGTTATGAGATTTTCTAAGTGTTTTAGCATTCCTGAGTAAGTATACTCCTTGATAAATCTTCAAGAGTAAATTCCGAAGGAACTTACTCCTGAAGCAATTTCTTTCATAAGAGATGTTCCGAGGGAACTCTCTAAGGCTTCTAATTTGTTTCAAGTGTTTTTAAGTAAGTTTCAGTGAAATCCGATGTAATTCAAATCTCCTAGGGAACTTCCAAGGGAAGTGCTCCTATGGAAAAGTGAGGAGAAGATAATCTTTCTAAAGGAAAAGAGTTCCGAAGGAACTTCATTCTTCCGAGGGAACACATATGTTCCGAAGAAAACGTTCCGAGGGAACTTTAATGAAGACTTGATCTTTTTTCAGATTATCAGGGAAAACTTTAAGAAACCATTTTAAATGTATCCAAGGTTCTTACAACACATCTTGGATACACAATTCCCTGAAGTTCCACGTGCTGGTACAATCCATCACCAGAAAAACTTAACTGAGGAAATATTTTCTTATTTACTTTCTAAAAATGTTGTTGACAACTGTCTTGGTGTGGAAAATGACCATCCACTACCAGAACCAAGACTTGTTCCTGCACAAGCTGTGCAAGAACAAGCAGTTCCTGCACCTATTGTGCAAGAACCTACAGTTGAAGTTCAAGAACCTCTTGAGCACCATGCTCCAGGTGACAACACTGATCCTGCACCATCAGTTGTTGAGCCCACATATGAAAGTGACCTTCTTTATCAAAACAAAGTTCAATAAAAAATCAAAGAAAGAAGGTCAAACACTCAAAAACCACCACCTAAACTTCCATTCCTACTCAATCACAAGTTGTTGAAAGGGAAACCAGGTATACTCCACATGTGTCTCCCACACCCAACCAACCTAAAAACCATGAGCATGACCCATTGTCTGCTCAATTCTAAAGATTAGGGTTTAGCCATGTGCAGGATGATGTTTCAATTGAAACTTCATCTTTTACCAGATTGGATGAACAACCCTCATCCTCCTTGTTTACCTCCATAAACCTAAACCAAGATTTACCTGTGAATGAAGTAGAAACTGATCCTTCTCTAAATCACAATCTCTTCTTTTCATCCTCACCACATGAAGATGATTGGATGGATTATGATCATGTTCCTTCTAACCCCTATTCACTCACTAAGGAGTTGAACATCAGGAGTGATGAAGATGTTCACGTAGAAAGGGCTGCTACTACAATTGGTTCCCCACTAGAGCAATTGGACAATAGTAACATTTTTAAGACCCAATCTATGGCAACCAACAGCCAGTTTGCACCAAGGGAACCAACAATGGAACCTGAGGTAACAATTGTGTCTCCAGGGAATCCCAGGAGCCAAGAAAACTAGGGTGTTGAGCCTGATCAAGCTAGGCTTGATGGCTCTTCTTCGCCCAAGGATACTAAGAAATCAGTTGAGGGCAGTGCTTTACTAACAGAATTGACGGCCACACAAGCTGATCTGCAAAATCAACTGCAGTCCCTACTGCGAACAATCAAAGTGCATGATGTTTTGATCAACATGCTTAAGCAGGAGAATGCTAGTGCATCAAACCATGAACCTGGTGAAGCTGTTGCTACCAAAAGGGGGGAGAAAGCTAGTTCTTCAAAACCATATCAGAAGATTTCTGCTAAACACAAGTCTGGTGAAGACTCTTCAAGCTCCAGTGAGATCAACTTTGACCCAAAAGAGAGGTTACCTGAGCATCTAAGGAACAAACTGTTTGAAACCAGTGGAGTTAAGTCCTTCAACCCAATAGAAGGTTTGCTTAATGTTCATATGGATCAAATGATGCAGGTAACACCTGATGAATGCAAAGCCAGTCACTTGGGCTTTCTTAAATTCATGATGGAAGCATCAAGTGCTCATCCTCACAACATTAAAGAGGCGAAGAATTACTTGACAGATGTATATCTGGTCAGAGAGCAAGAATATTTACAAACAGGTCAAGATCAGTTTGAGCTAAAGGGGATGATTTGGTTGGACAATCTATGCCAACAGATCAAGGTGATGAACACGTTACTTAACCTGCAAGTGAACTAGAAAAGGAGGTTGATCTGGTTGAAATTGAAGTCAGTGAAGTACTTCTCAACTTGAACATACCCACCTCCTCATCGGCAACAGATACAATAGAAAAAACTCTAAAGGAAGTTACCCCGAAGGAGTCACTCTCTACTAAGGAAATTCTGAAGGAAGTTACTCCGGAAGAACCCCTCACTACTGAGGATGTTCCTAAGGAATTGAAGTTACTTCGGAAGTTGCTCCTGAGGAATTACCTAAGATTATTCCGGACCAAGTTGTCTCGTAAGACAGTCCTAAGGTAGTTATCACGGAAGTTTGTACTAAGACTACTCCTGAGCAAGTTATCTCGGAAGTGATGTTAGTCGAAAGTGTCGTTCGTTATTGTTACTAATTCACTATTCTTATTAACGTTAACGGTTGGATTTCATTACATTTTCATGGTTTTGTGTTTCAAGGTACCAGGAGTTAAACATGCTGAAATCTGAGGTTTTACAATGAAGAATGAAGCTGATCGGTACAAGGTTGAAAAAAGGTCGAGAGGCGAATGAAGACTTAGAAGAAATTCAAGAAAGTTCCTGAGTTTCATTTTGGGGTGGTAGGCCCAGAAATGAAGACGAAGCCCTAAATTGAAGAAAACCAGCCGAATGAAGAAACTCGGGCGATACACCCAAGAGTTCATATTTTGGGGCGGCACGCCCCCAATTGGTCGACAGAAGAATTTTTAGGGTTTTGCTATTTAAACTTGTTTGTTAAGTTTTTGTAAACACTCTCTCATTCTTGGACATCCAGAGCTTTAGTATTACGAATTTCAGACTTGTTTTGAAGGTTTTTGAAGATTTTCATCATTCGATATAGTTTTCTAATGCAATCTTTCGTATTAATCATGTTTGCTTCATTAGCCATGTCCGGCTAATCACCTGTAACTACTTTTGGTGATTGGTTGATAAAATCGTTCTGTTCTTAACCGTTAGTTGCTAATTGTTCCGGTTTTCTTTGCAACCGTTGAGCACCCGAATGCTGAACTTGTTTAATCAACTAGTAAATTAGGGTTTTAATGGTCCACTGTCATGATCTAGCACTTTCTTGCGGCAGGAACTAAGCAGCCAATTAGAAACTTGAGATATTAGGTCAACTAGGCAATAGGGGAGCATGTCTATGTGTTATTAGCAATTGACTAGGTTTTGCCCAGATCGGTAGCCAACCAGGATCCAAAAGTAGTTAGCTTTTCCCATTTGATAGTTTAATCACTTTACTTAGTTTTCAAGTTAGTTAATTTTCGTTATTTACCCCAACTCATTCAAAATAGCTAAGAGGCAAATTAGGTAAATTTAGGTTAATCAGTAGTTTAGTTAATTTAATCAATAGTTAGTTTAATCAATTAATCAATTTCCACATATTCCCTAGGGTCGATAACCCTATCTTACCGATACTACGAATTAATTTAGTTGGGGATTTGTGAATGGCGAATTAATGAAACTTTTCCTGATGAATAGTTATTAAGTGTTTCTAATTTACCTTGGTATGCTAACATTGTGAACTATTTGGCTACAGGTACAATTCCAGAACATTGGCCCAAAAGGAAGAAGGTGCACTTGAAAGCTCAAGCGACCAAGTATATAAGGGATGAATCGGATTTGTTCAAGGTAGGGCCGGATCAATTAATCCGAAGATGTGTACCGGAGACGGAGGTACAAGCAGTGTTAGAGTTGGTGCACGCACCAGCATGTGGAGGCCAGTTTAGTGGGCAGAAGACAGGTCACCGGGTTCTTTCATCCGGATTATTTTGGCCCACGATTTTCAAGGATGCGTTCGAGTTTGTGAAGCACTGTGTGAGATGTCAGCAGATGAGGAGCATCACGAAGTGTGACGAGATGCCTTTGCAACCAATTTTGGTTGTAGAGATTTTTTATGTTTGGAGCATCGATTTTATGGGCCCTTTCCCTAATTCCAATGGTTTTGTTTATATATTAGTGGCAGTTGATTATGTGTCGAAATGGATAGAAGCCATTGCCACTAAGACTAATGAGCATAATGTAGTTTGCAAGTTTGTCCAACAAAACAATTTTACTAGATTTGGAATCCCTCGTGTTATCATAAGTGATGGGGGATCCCATTTCAAGAATTTTCAATTTGGCAAACTACTTAAGAAGTATGGCGTAGACCACCGAATTGCCACCCCATATCATCCGCAAACAAGCGGTCAAGTGGAGGTTTCCAATAGGCAAATTAAAGAGATTTTGCAGAAAACTGTGCGAACCGACCGCAAGGATTGGTCTTCCAAACTAAATGATGCCTTGTGGGCGTATCGCACTGCTTTTAAAACGCTTATTGGAACCACCCCATATCGGTTGGTCTATGGAAATGGGTGTCATTTACCTGTAGAGTTAGCTCACAGAGCATTATTGGCTGTTAAGGAAGTTAACTTGAGTTATGATGCTGCAGGTAGAGAAAGGAAGCTCCAGCTGGGAGAATTGGAAGAGTTACGCGATGAGGCGTACGAGTGTGCATCTGCTTACAAGAACAAGATGAAGAGAGTACATGATGCCAGATTGAAGCGGATGGACTTCCAGGTAGGTCAAAAGGTATGGTTATTTATATCGAGGTTGAAATTGTTTCCAGGTAAGCTGAAGAGCAAGAGGACGGGGCCGTACCTCATCACAAGTGTGGGGGGGGGGTATGATAATTTCGAGATTGAAGACTTGGATGACCACCTGAGGCAGGTAGTGAATTGGCACAGATTAAAGCCGTATTTGGACTCAGCAGACATTCACGGGCAAATCGATAAAGATGATTATTTCTTGGCGCCCGCATCTGAAAGCCCCGAAACGTGAAAGGGAAGTACGGTCTGGCTGAAGACCTTAAAAACTTAGCGCTAACTGGGAGGCAACCCAGCGGTTTGTTTTTCTTTTTCATTTTTTGTGTGTTTTCGTGGTTTTTGTTAGATTTATGTTTTTTGTGTGTTTTTAGGAAATCGGGAAGCTCGGGAGTGAAATTGTGCTAGTTGCTGTGTTCCAGGTATGTTTAATCAAAAATTTTGTAGTAGAAATGGTCGGTGGTGAAAAACAAGTATTTTTTCCAAGAGATAGAAAAATTTTAAGGCCCCCAAATTTTCCAAACTTTCTGTCAAAACTGGGGATGGGCGGTAAGCCCAGGATGCTCTGATCCGAGGCGGTACGCCCAAAAATTCAAGGAAATAATTCGGTCTTCAATATTAGGGCGGTACGCCCAGAATCTTCACATTTAGGGCGGTACGCCCGATTTTTGAACGACGAAAAAAATATAAAACCCTTTTAATCGGGTCGGTCGCTCATTATCCAACCACCACCGCCACTTTCAATTCTCACAACCCACCGCCACCATCACCTCCCGAAACTCATCGCCACCGCCACCTTGTCGTTGCTGCGACCATCGAAGACTGCCACCACATTTTCGGAGACCGACAGTGCACACTCCCACTCGCCGCGACTGTTCCCACCGTTGCGACTGTTACCACCGCCACGAGACGTCGGCGGACACCACTAAGCATAACCGAGCACACCACAATCAATTCCGAGCCCTTCCAGGTTTCCCTTCTCGTTTGGTTTGGTTTAATTTTAAGTAGATTAGCTCATTTTGTATTTTTAGGTTATTTTCGGTTCATCGTTGTTGAATAGCCGATTCTGAATTGTCTAAGGTGAGGAACGAGGTTGTCGGAGAGATGGTATATTTTAGGATTGATCGGTTGAAACCGACTTCATTTTTTTCCGCCATAAATTGGGTGGCGTACCGCCTAGGGTTCATTAATTTGAGGCGGTACGCCCCAAATCAAAATTAGGGTTTCTGCAATCAAATTGGGCGGCGTACCGCCCCAACTGGACCATTTCTGAGTGGTACGCCCATGGGCATCTTTGACAGATTTTTTCAAAATTTTCCAAAAATCAGTTTTGTTTTGTTTTTGATTTTCACTTTGAGTTGTAGTTTTATTTCAAGTTTAATTTTTGTTTTTCTTTATAAATTTTGAAAAAAAAACGAAAAAAATTAAAACATCGAAAAATACAAAAATAGTTTGTGAAATGTGGAAATAAATTGCAGGAAGGCCCGGTTATTATCATTATTGTTTCATGTGCTAACTTGTGTGAATCAGGATGTCGAAACAACCGGCATCTAGTTCCGGCAAACGAGTCCCGAAGAAGAGGAAACAGGGCGAGCCGGATCCTACTGTGTCGGTGCCTCCATTCAGGAGGCGGATCATTGGTTACTGGGGACCTGAGATTTTACCTGACCCAGAGGTTCCACCACCACCGGTCCCGAGGAGGAACCATATGCACCATTATTTGCTGAAGTTTGAGAACGGCTCTCATGAGGATCGACAGATGAGGCGGTTCGTGGTGATGCCATTGTTACATCACCGCACGATCGATTGGGGGTTAATTGGCCAGCTGGGCCAGTTTGATAGGATTCGGGGGTTAGTTACTGATCGATGGCAAAGAGCTTTGACACTGGATGACCACCAGTACCTGGAGCTTACAGTGGAGTTCTTGGCGACTTTTCAGGTGGGTCCGGGGAAGTTTGGAGACGGGAACACGTTATCGTTTGCTTTAGGATGACAGACACATCATATGAGCATTCCGGAGTTCGCGGTTATGTCTGGGATATATGCACAGGCGGAGGTTGAGGCGCCCGAGTTTGCTGCCCTCCCGCGAGGGATTTTTAGCCGAGCACACCCCAGGGGGTTACTAATGTGCAGATTGCATCCTTCTGGGATACGATTGGGACGGTTCCGTACACAAATAACTTGATAGAGTCCCAGATTCGAGATCCAGTGATCAGGTATTTGCATAGGATAGTTGTGTGCCCTATTCTCGGTCGACGTTCCGGCGTCGAGAAATGCACGAAGTTGGACATGGTTTTCTTGCGATCGGTTGTTGAGGGGCATGACCTCAACATTGCTGGTGTGTTGTTTTCATCATTTGCGAGGAGGAGGACGTCGGGGAAGGGTGTTCATTTGAGTATGGGGCCGTATGTGACAAGGCTGGCGCGGAGATTGGGAGTGTTTAACAGGTATAGGGAGACACATTTGACGATTGGTGCTGAGACGTCGCATTATGAGCTGGGTGATATGCGGCTGACTTCTATGGTTACTATGACTGATCCCCCACAGTGGGACGGCCGTGAGAGAAGTTGTTGTTTCGGGTGACGCTGCTGCTAGGGCCGCGAGGCGGCGTAGGATTGTTCACCAGGTGGAGAGGCCACTTAGGCCGAGACCATAGAGGCAACCGAGGGCCGGTCAGGTTTCTTTAGAGATGGTTCAGGAGACGGTTTTGGATTATGTTGATGTGAGGTTCGAGAGGGTTGAGCGAGCGATCAGGTATATGATGCTGCAGCAGGGGATGGATATCCCTGACTTTTTCCAGGAGCCTGAGGATGATGATGCTGGGGGTGATGATGTGGATGATGCGGGAAATGAGGAGATGGATATTGAGGGTGATGCTGGAGCAGGTGCTAGTGGAGCTGGAGGTGATGATGGAGATGATGAGGAGTAGGATGCTATGTTGTTGATTTAACTACCACTTCTGATCGGTTTATTTTCTCTGACCCTGTACTCTTTTTTGGTTATTTTGTTTTCATCTGATCATGATCTGTATGATATTATACTATACTATACTTGGGGTTAGTGTATGGGGTAACCGGTTGGGTGTTTGTGATTTATTTTGGTAATGTATATATTTGGTATGATGGTTGTGTTTGTTGGTAGCACCATGATTGAGATGTGACATTCACGCATTACTTCTTCCATCCGATTTCTGGAATTCACGATCTGGTAAGAGAGGGCTTTGGCACAACTTTTGAGGAGCTATCACGATATTATCAGGGGAGTCTATTCCAACTTGTTACTTTTTATTTATTTTTCTTTCTATTTATTTTTGCATTTTATTTTATCCTTTATTTATTTTATCGTTCGAGTCTGTTTATTCGTTATGTGCGTGTTCTTCTATCACATTGAGGGCACTGTCGATCTTAAGTGTGGGGAGGGGGACAGGACGTCAGTTTTTGAATTTTTTGGTAGTTGTGTTTTTTTTAAAAAAAAATAAAAAATTAAAAAACATAAAAAATCAAAAAAGATTTTTTATTTTGTGTCATTTTTAGTTTAATGTATTGAGTCAAATATGTTTTTGGAGTAATTGCCGGTCATGGAAAGTGATAGTATAATTGGGAATCGATTTTCAGAAGTAAAAATAAAATAAAGAAGGGAAAAGTGTTAGAAAAGGAGAGTATGGAAAGTATATTTAATTTGTGATGTGTCGGTAGGCCCAGCTGACTGGGTAAAGATTGATTATCCCATTGTGTTTATTATTCTATAAATATGTAATGAAATTAGTCTGCTAGAGGGTTCCCATTATAGGGGTGATAGAGATATTGAAACTGATGATTAGGAGGAAAAAGACCTTTTTGAATTAGAGACTTATATATCCTCAGAATAATCCGGCACGTTATGATCTTTTTGCGAAAGCAAATCCGAGAAATAATGGCGCCCCATTTTTCCATATTTGAGCATAGTAGGTAATAAATTGGTTAATAATTTTAGAGTGAAGGGACAGAATACTCATGTACAAACTAAGGATAGTATCCCATGGTGAGTGCCTCTGATGATGCCCTGGATCTCGCGGGCAAAATACTCATGTACAATTTGGGGATAGCATCTTGCAAAAAGTACCTCTGATGAAGTCCGTTGGTAATCATAGTAAAATTAACCAACTATAAAAATAAGAGAGAGAAAAAATGAAAAAAATAGAGAATAATAGTAGAGAAATAAAAGCTCAAAAACCTCATTCATCCATTAAATTCATCATTCTTGGGATATATAAGTATCTGGTTTAAATAGGGTGGGGAAAATTTCATTATATCATCTTAATTACTCTTTGCTTTGAATGAATTTGATTCGGGAGTATATTGATCTTAGAACTTTCTAAATGTGGGACACATAGGCAGATTGATACAATTGATTGGTAATTTACAAACACCTTGGGGGCTCAAAGGTCAGTGGTTGGGTTTATTTGGACCGAAATATCGGCAATTGCAATTAGCATATATGATTACATTTTGGACTGTGGCATGAAAATGGTTGATAAATTAAGATGCTTAATGATTTTGAGGTTGATTTTCCAATTATGATTCCATGGCAGTTTTTACGAGACGGAAAAAGTCAAGTGTGGGGATGTGATGTTAGTCCAAAGTGTCGTTCGTTATTGTTACTAATTCACTATTTTTATTAACATTAACGGTTGGATTTCATTACATTTTCACGGTTTTGTGTTTCAAGGTACCAGGAGTTAAACATGCTGAAATCTGAGGTTTTACGATGAAGAATGAAGCTGATCGGTATAAGGTTGAAAAGAGGTCGAGAGGCGGATGAAGACTTGGAAGAAATTCAAGAAAGTTCCTAAGTTTCATGTTGGGGCGGTACGCCAAGAAATGAAGACAACGGGGCGGTACGCCCTAAATTGAAGAAAACCAACCGAATGAAGAAACTCGGGCGGTACGCCCAAGAGTTCATATTTTGGGGCGGTACCCCCCGAATTGGTCGATTGAAATACCTTTTAGGGTTTTACTATTAATACTTGTTTGTTAAGTTTTTGTAAACACTCTCTCATTCTTGGACGTCCAGAGCTTTAGGGTTATGGATTTTCAGACTTGCTTTGAAGGTTTTTGAAGATTTTTATCATTCGGTATAGTTTTTTAATGCAATCTTTCGTTTTAATCATGTTTGCTTCATTAGCCATGTCCGGATAATCACCTGTAACTACTTTTGGTGATTGGTTGATAAAATCGTTTTGTTCATAACTGTTAGTTGCTAATTGTTCCGGTTTTCTTTGCAACCGTTGAGCACCCGCATGATGAACTTGTTTAATCAACTAGTAAATTAGGGTTTTAATGGTCCACTGTCATGATCTAGCACTTTCTTGCGGCAGGATCTAAGCAGGCCATTAGAAACTTGATATATTAGGTCAACTAGGCAATAGGGGAGCATGTCTATGGGTTATTAGCAATTGACTAGGTTTTGCCCAGATCGGTTGCCAACATATATTAGGTCAACTAGGCAATAGGGGAGCATGTCTATGGGTTATTAGCAATTGACTAGGTTTTGCCCAGATTGGTTGCCAACCAGGATCCAAAAGTAGTTAGCTTTTTCCCATTTGATAGTTTAATCACTTTTCTTAGTTTTCAAGTTAGTTAATTTTAGTTATTTACCCCCAACTCATTCAAAACAGCTAAGAGGCAAATTAGGTAAATTTAGGTTAATCAGTAGTTTTAGTTAATTTAATCAATAGTTAGTTTAATCAATTAATCAATTTCCACATATTCCCTAGGTTTGATAATCCTAACTTACCGATACTACGAATTAATTTAGTTGGGGATTTGTGACAGTCTGACAAACCGTTATTTGGAAGTCGTGCTGCAGCTTCACTTCACGAATCTCCTAAGGCTGCTGATGATGACTCTCTCAATGAGAGAACAATTTCTAGTTTCACTGACATAGAGAATGATGATCTAAGCACAGGATGTCAAGGTGATGAAGTGGATCCTGCTACAAAAGCTTTGATTGATCAAATGGCAAAGGAAGATGCTAAGCTTCAATAGAAACAAAAAGAAGAACAAGAACAAAAAGGATCTTGCTTTGTTTGAAGCCAGGAGAAGATCTGATATGTACACTGAAGAGAGAATTGCTAAGGCTGAACAGCAAGGTCTTTCAAAAAAGGTTGACAAGTACAGAAGGGTCTTAGGGAATCATTACAGGAGGATTCATATGAAGAGTAATGAAGATAACAAGATCTTCTTAGCTCGATTCAGTGAGGTGCTCAAAAGCAAGGAGTGTTTCTCTGGTAATTGGGTTGATGAAATGAAGGGAGATGACATAATAAACTGGATGTATATGATCTTAGCCATCAGGTCTGATCAGGTCAAAGAGATGAATGTCAAGAGGTATGTTGACTATGCTTTTGAGCAGGAGAAGGCACAAGAGAAAAAGGGCATCAGATTCCAAATTCTCTCTAAGGAAGATGACCTGCTGATTCACATGTGGTACTTCAAGGAGATTATGATGGAAAACCCTAAAAAAATCAACTCTTGCAAATTGCCAAGACTAAGACAGGAATATGATGTCATCAGGAAGAGGCAAAATGAAACAGAAAGAGTCTCTGGTGAGAAGAAGCCACCAGGTATGTATGCTCTTTATGACTCAATGCATCCTGAAGGTCTTAGCTATCTGAATCAGAAGAAGAGAAAGCCTCCTGTCTCAACTGTTCAGCAGAAAAAGACAAGGATCAACATTGTCAAAGAAATGTTTGACGCAGTATCTGATCCTCATACCTCATCATCTCAACTCTTCACCACATCAACACAACCCACACCCTCCACATCTCAAACTGCAAATCAACCAATCCCATCTCCACAAACTTCACCACCTCCAAAAGATCCAAAGCCTACACATCTGAAACATAACCCACATCCCAGCAACCATTAAATGTTCAACCTATCATACTCACATTCTCTGGAAGAAAGAAGTCTATTGCAAGAAGAAGGAAGATTGCGGTGAGTGAATCAGAAGATGAGTCTGAACCTTCTGATTCTCCTAATCCACCAGTTAATCCAATCAAGCCTATTGCCACTCATCCTAAAATTATAAGGATTGAGGTGCATAAAAAGGAAGACTTACAATACTTCATCATGAGCAATGGGGAGGTGATTAAGAAGAAGAATCTGAAATTGATAGAATGGGATAATATGCATCAGAAAGACATCATGAGCATAGTGGGAACTGGAAACTTTGTTTACAAGTTGTAAGGCTGGTGTAGAGCTCAATTCAAAGCACAAAGAAGATTCAGAGCTCATAACAGTTTTTGGTAGCAACATCTTAGGGGGAGATTGTTGGGAATGTTCAGCTAGGTTGAAATTCTCTAAGTCATTATTCCGAAGGAAGTTCCTCTAGAACTTCTCTGTACTAAGTAGTTCCTGCGGAACTTCTCTAAGCTTATTTTGGAAGTTTGACTTTGTACACAGATTCACGTTCCAAGACAGAAAGCTGACAAGAGCAGTTTACTTTAGCCGTCATGCTTTATACTGTTTACCCGACAAGATTTGCTCAACTAATCATGGTACCCATGCTTGTTGGTACAACCTATGGAGTAGATAACATTAGTTTATTTAGCTTAGTTGGCTAAAAGTAAATAAAAGAATATCTTTTATTTTCTCCTTGCACTATATATATTAATTATATTTCTCATTGTAATCATCCGTTCATCAGCTGTTACCATTGTAAACACTTAAGAAGTAATAATATTGTAGTGCTTGGAATTTACATCTTGTATTCATCTACTTTACTTCTTGTTTACTTGTTATCTTTACGGATCAAAATCAACTTTACACAAACCACAAACAAGTCTGATTCCGCCTTTCTTGTTTGATACCTTCAAATAACTTGATAGGTTAATAGGCATTAACCACGATCCAACAGATATGCGGGTTCCTGATCTCATGAAACGCGACTCTATCTCCATTGACTTGCTTTGCCTCGATGAGGTGCACATCAGGCGCAACCTGAAATAATAGCGAAGCTTGAAAAAAAAACCCTGCGGGGGCGAGACTCAAAAATTCTACTGAAGGGGTGATACTCAATACATATAAAATAATTTCGAGGGGGCGATACATAATACATATAAATTTTTTTTACCTAAAAATCTTGAAAATAGGTATGTGGATGAAAAAACCGCAGGGGCGGTTGCCCCCCGGGTGTACTCTAATCTTCGCCAGTGATCTGAAACATATCCAAAACAACGTTTAGAAAACCCTTTTCACCATCTTTTGTTCCTTCCAATTTTTAGAAACATATCACCCTTTATTTCTTCAACTTTCAGGATGATGATGTTTGTTCCTACGTGTTTTGAGAAAAGAAATACAAAGTAGGAGACCAAAAAATAGATATCAAATGCATTCAAGTTATCAGCATTTTCAAGATTAAAGTAGCTTTCTAAACTACTAGAAACCAAATTAACCCTTTTTAAACTATGAATTTTCCATAATCTTTAGAGTGAAAATCCTAGTTTTAGAACCCTTGGGGTCACAGGTTC